>KK121684.1:784690-847840 GCA_000611955.2 Stegodyphus mimosarum | reverse complement strand
TTTTTTTTTTTTTTTTTTTTTTTTTTTTTTTAGAAAGGTATTGTCACTGCTTGCTTTTAAATCATAGAGTTTGTAATTAGTAGTATTGTATTAATTAGTTTTACAAAATCTGAAATAAACATTAAACATCTGTGACGTCATTGCATGTCGGAAAGCTTTCGTTAATACCGGCATTTAAATATACTAGATGCTGTTGGCAATTTTTTGTTTCAAATCAGGATTATTGACATGATGGTATTGCTGCATTGATTATTTTATAGATTTTGAGGAAAATTTGTTATATTACATTTAATTTAAAAAACAAAAAAGGAAAAAAAAATCTGAAACCTTCAGATTTTACATTAAGCCCAAAGGGGCCTTTTTTTAACATTTTGTGTGTTACCTTTATTTATTAAATATCACGTTCTTCACACTTAAAAAATTAAATTCAATTCAACAGCGATATCGCAAAATAATTTTAAAATAAGCATATCAATAGAATTACCATACACAGTCTCGCGCGCTGGAGATAGAAATGATTTTTTTTGTACAGTGTTGTCATTCCTCGCGTTGAAATTGCTGATTTTGTTAATCAAAAATTCTTTAATGTCTAACAAAATATAAAATAGATAATAAAACAAATTCCAAATTAGGGCTTCCAAGTGCCTTATATATGATGGAGGATTACATTATTCAAAATTTGATGGCGCTAGATGCCGTTGTTTTATCACAGTGTGAGAAACATATATACATTTATGCAGATTCTTCATTATTTAATTTCTTTAATACAGGGCTGTAATATTTGGGGGCAAAAGTTTAAAAAGTGAATCAACGCAGAAAATGAATTGAGCCAAAATGCCGAAACGAAATTAATAGTCCTTCTGGGCTAACCTCCTTTGGGCTAAAAATTACTTTAAAATTTTTAAAAAACATCTCAAAGCTTTGAGATTTTATATTGCTCCCAAAGGGTAGCTTTTCGCAGTAGGATTACGTCATTCAAAATTGGATGGCTCTAGGTACCGTCGTTTTATCACAGTGTGAGAAACATATATACATTTATGCAGATTCTTCATTATTTAATTTCTTTAATACAGGGCTGTAATATTTGGGGGCAAAAGTTTAAAAAGTGAATCAACGCAGAAAATGAATTGAGCCAAAATGCCGAAACGAAATTAATAGTCCTTCTGGGCTAACCTCCTTTGGGCTAAAAATTACTTTAAAATTTTTAAAAAACATCTCAAAGCTTTGAGATTTTATATTGCTCCCAAAGGGTAGCTTTTTTAACGTTTTGTGTGTTACCTATATTTAATATATATCATGTTCTTTGTACTTAAGCCACATAAAATTCAATTTAACGGCAATATCACCAAATATTTAAAAACAGCATACCTGTAAAATTCCCCGATGCAGCCTCGAGCGCTGGAGATATAAATGTTTTTTGCGTATAGTATTGACACTGCTCGCTTTGAAACTGTTGCGTTTGTTAATAAAAAATTCGTTAAAATTTTGCGAAATATGAAATAGATAATAAAACAAATTGTAAATTCGGGCTTGCAGGTACCCATGTTCGGATGGAGATTACGTTATTCAAAATTTAATGGTTCTAGATGCCATCGTTTTTTCACAGTGAGAGAAACATACATACTATCATAAAATCAACTCTTCGAATAGTAGAAATTTAAAATATAAACATCTATTTACTATTATCATTATTAATATAAACATCTATTACCTATTAGGTGTACATTTTCTTTTCAGTTACATAAAGAGGCTTAACATCAGAAATGCAAGTTCTAATAAAATGGCCGCTTATAGTAGATAGCAGAAATTAATATTTAATTCTCTCTTGATATCAGGACTCCAATTAAATGCCTATTAAAAACCAATGTATTGCTTCAGTAAGTATTTCATGGCGTAACGATGGAATTAGTATTCCAATCGAATCAGATGTAACCGTAATATGGAAAATGTTGTGTCAGCCTACAGTTAAAGAGATCATTTTTTCGCTTCGCCCAATATACATATTAAAATGTTCCTCAAAAACATAGAGGATAAATGTGTGAAGGTTTCGACGTCTACTTAAACTAATGCAATAAATTAATACTTTGATGCAATAAATAAAAGCTTGAATTAACGTAAGTATTTTACTGTGCATGAACACACAAAAAAGAAATATAAAAATATCATAATAGTTAGAATCTTTGGAATTCATTTCTAGTTGTTGTCAACTCTAAAAATACATTCTTAGAAAATATAATGTATTGCGATTTATTGGCAGACGATTATTTAAATGTTTTAACTATTCTCCAACTACATATATGTATATGATCCTACGTATTAAGACGAGAATCGTAATAATTTCTGTTAATTTATGTCGTAATATTTACAGGTTCAAAAACATAAATTTGGTAGAAAAATATCCATATTCAATACAGTAATTAAAAAATATGTTGCAGTGGTGACAAAGAAACCCATTCAGGAATATTTGAAAGAAACGCAGGTTTATTCATGTTTCCGTGAAACATTTTCAATACTGATAACAAATAAACTAGACAAATCGGTACCAAATTGTATTGCATTAAAGTCCGAAATTCAGTGAACTTAAAATAATTGGGAGATCATAAATTGGGATGTCTTTACCAAAATCTAAGTTATAATGACTTCATGTAGTAGTGCGAAGTGTTGATGCAGCGAAAGAGCCAATTTCATTATTTTATATTTGTAATATCATTGCATTCATACATCTATTTTATTATTAGAAGTAATCTCCTATGAAAAAGAACCATAAAAAGTGAAGAATGAATTTTCCAGTCACCATTAATTCTAAAATGTGAAAGATACATCCTATGACTGAAGTCCGACTTTTGTGGTAAAAAATACAATTATGTTATTTTTACTACGATGCCTCCGAATCTGAAAATGTAATTTGTGGTTTTCTTATATATCACAACGTTTTATTTTGTCACTTTTTATGTGACTAGAATTTTTCCTTTCCTCATAAGGATTCGACATTAAGTAGACACTTTAGACTCAACAGTTATGTAAAATCGAAAGTAAGAAAATATGTCACAGATTCAACAGCGGCCAGGTAATTATGTCAAAAGAATATTTCACCATAAACGAAGGGAAGTCTTAGATAGTATTTTAACAGGACCAAAGAAACATAAGACAATGAAAGGTATTTAAGCTAAATAAATAGCTGATAAAGAATCGCGTTTATTCGCGCAATTTTTAATAAAAAAATCAATAGATTGCTGCTACAAATTGAAGAAGAAACACACCCATGTAAAACTTACAATTAGGAAAAAGAACAATTTTATATTGTGACACAAAATTGATTAATACTCAAACTTCTGTTGTAACTTTTGTAACTTCTAAAGCATGTAATCGTCAAGCATTTGTAACTCCAAAACAATCATTAGTATTAATCATTAGCATATGCAAAACAATCATTATATATATTAGTATAGTATAAAACAATCATTAGTATTAATCATTAGCATATGCATAACAATCATTATATATATATTAGTATAGAACAATCATTAGTATTAATCATTAGCATATGCAAAACAATCATTATATATATTAGTATAGTATAAAACAATCATTAGTATTAATCATTAGCATATGCAAAACAATCATTATATATATTAGTATAGTATAAAACAATCGTTATTATAGAGTACTGTTGATTATTTGCAACTTGAATTGCGTGATATTGTTTAGTATTTATAACTGCACAACATTATAAATATCCTGTTGTTCTACGAAACATTATATCGAAAAAGTAGATATTCGGCACTATACAGCAACTATTTAGCAATATCACAGTATTTTACAAATAATTATTCTGTTGTTGTTGTTGTGCATAATCTCGCTTCTCTGACATCCGATCAAGCCTTCGAAATTCATCGTGGCAAGGAGGCAAGATTGCGGTCGTTGTTGGTAGGAGTTTTGGGCACTATACAGATGACAGTCCGACTTTGATCAGTTCCATCCCCAATTTTGAAGATGAGCACGCATGGGGTACTGGTCTGTAGCTCTCGCACCTTCTACACCTATTACAAACTTCTCGAGAGGGATTTCCGCTTACCACGTGTTTTGAGTGCCGCCATGCCACACAGCCACCATACATTTGCGAACATCCATGCCTTATCCGGGCTTCAAACCCGAGCCCTCCGGTACGGCACTCAGAATCACTAATCACTATTCAGGCTGAACGGCAATAATCATTCTTATCACACAACCTCCCATCACGACACATGCACTGCAGACCATTAAAAGATCTTAGCAGAGGCATATCTATTTTACAAATACATCATAATGGAATGATGCGTTGATTATTGTCTCAGTAATTTTCAGGTACACTGCAAAAAAGTAATATGAAAAAAATTTAAAGTCAATTCCTGCTTAGGCCAATAAAAAAAATTTTTTTAAATACAAAAAAAAATCATTAGCATATTAGAAGAATTAAAAATTTTAAGAATTTTTAAAATCGGAAAAAACTGTATTAACATCAAATGTCATCCACTACTAGTTTAAAAAATGTATTTGAACTTGAGTAGATGAATAAAAAGTATTTTATTAACGATTGAAAATTTGAACATGATATAGGGAGAGTGCGAATAGTAGGAATTAAAAAAGGGGCATGGTTATAGCTCTCGTTCTACTGAGCCGATTGACGAAATTGAAATTGCGTTTTCCATGTCTCGAAAGGCGACTTAGGATATATATTAGATTTATATACAGAATTGTTCTAATATAGGCATTTTGACACAAAATCGGATTTTTTCTGAAATGACATGCCAATGTTTATCCATATTTCGATTCTACGACTCAAATTATGCCTAAATATCAAATTTTGTAATTTTTGGTGACAATTTATGGAGAAATTCACAAAGTTATTTTGAGGCTTTTTTTTTTCAGTTCTCGCCAAGAATAATTCACTTGGCGAACTTCTTAATATTTGGCAACTATTTTCCTTTCCCTTTTTAAATTAGGCATGAGCGCGAAAAAAGCCGCGTCGTTCCTACTTTCAAATAATTTTAAGAAAGTATCTAAACCACATTTGATGTTATTATCGATTTCAACAAATATGTCAAATTTCCAAATGCGCCAATATATACATTCACGTATATCTTTGGAAATTTTGAATAAAAAAACTCTAATTTTTGGTAGAAATACATCTACTTTAAGATGATAGTAAACATTTTATAGATTATAATTCAATTTTTTTTCGAAAAATTTATAAAAGTTTTAAAAATAAATCATAAAAAATGGGGGGGATTTAATTTAGAATGAACTTAAATTTCGAAATGTGAAAGGAAGAATCAAATAAGTTTAATAAAAAGAAAGATTAATAATTATATATCAAATTGAATTAGCATTGAGCAGCTAAAATTTTGAGAGCCAATTTTTTTAAACCTACTCGTGCGATTTTTACAAAACTTGGCAGTTTCACGTAATTTGAGTCGTAGAATCGAAATATGGAAAAAAAATGGCATGTCATTTCAGAAAAAGTCCGACTGTGTGTCAAAATACCTATATTAGAACAATGCTATATATAAATCTAATACGTATTCTAAGTCGAGCTTTCGAGGCATGAAAACCGCATATTGAATTTCGTCAACTGGCCCAGTAGAACGGGAGATATATAACTGTCCCCTCTCCTTTTTTTTTTTCTTTTTTCTCCTCGCAGTGTACAAAACACTCAGAATGCAATATCTTATGTCTCTGCCTGTGGCATAAATAGCAAGTATTACTCGGCTGAGCAAATAGTCGAGCAAATTTTGGATGGCAGTTTCAGGTATTACAGTCCACATAGCCTCAATGATATGCTAGAGGTTCATCTATCGTACGGGATGGCCAGTGTTTGCGTGCCTGTCTTTCTGCAACTATTCATCTCAAATTTTCAGTTACTTAGATTTATAGAATATACTAGTTGAGACCCAGAGTATGTAGAATATGCCAGAGTCGAACACGTTGTGTACTGAAGAAGTATAGAATAGCTTGAGCCACATGCGGTACCTTATTATCATGTTAATAGGTGAAGTGACGAGATTCTAAAGGTATAAGTTAGTCGCGGGCTTTAAAACTACAATAGTTTGGCTCGCCAGACAAACTTTGGCTACCAAGAATACAGATATGCGGACTAGAGCTAAAAGGAATATGTACCCATCAATCCAGGTTTTGGGCCGATATGACGAATAAGAATGCAAGCTTCCAACATTCGTTTTCCTTTGTGTCTTCACACACGGATACAATTATTTTAATAAGCAAAAGCGTTATTCTTCAAAAAAAGGTCACACTATTCATTCGTTCTTGTGTCAGACAGACAGAAAGAAGTACAGGGGACACCAAAACATCTCCATGGGCAAACCTGGTATCGACCCACTGCACTAACCATCTATGAAAGTGCACCCTCACGGGGCACGCTAATGCCATGCTCGGGCATTTGTTAACGTTCCAGCATTATAATAGTTACATATTAATGGTGCATAATTTGCATTACAGACAATATTGACATAAGATATATTTTACACGGGTACTTTGCATGGACAAATATAATAAATCCAATGGATAAGTACAATAAGTCATTTACAGATGTATATACATATTTCTTTTGTGTTTCGGTTTGGATTTTTGTTGGTGGGGGGAATGATTATGCTACGTGGTTCGTTGTTTATTTGGTTTTTTTCTACACGGTTCGCAGTTTATAAGTTCATTCTTAGTACAGTTTATATTCCAGCACCGAGTTAATGAATTCATTTCATGGTACATAGTGTTGAGTGCGTAGTACTGGTGTATCTGTCACATATTGCACAGTATGAAGTAGTTCATAGTTTGTAGTTTGAGTAGGTATAAGAAAAGTTATGGTTGTTTTAATAAATGGAGATATTTAAATGTGTTTTCTAAAGGCACAACTGCATAGTAAAAGGGTAGAGAGTGGATATTCTTATCGCTGCATTTTCTGAACTTGGAGAATTATTTTAGGTTATATGCTATGGATGACAGAGGTCCAGTCCTTGGCGGTGTAGGAAATCAATAATATTTTTGATGTTTTGCAAGACTTTACGGTGCTTAATGATGAATCTTTTAAATTATATTCCAGTATCGGTAGGAGGGCGAATGTGATGGGCTGACGTTAGCGGACACTGAAACATGTAATGTTCAGGGTCTCCGCTTTCCCCCCATATTCATCTATCCGACGTAGCCAAATTGCGACCATAAAACTACTTGAGGAAGGGATCGTGATCGGAGATATACTGGGTGAGAAAGTAGGTTGATATTGTGGTATTTTCGTCAGCCTTGGGTAGCAGTTCGAATGTATGTCGCCCTTGTGGCCCTTGTTCCCATTGACGTTGCTACTTTTCATTCG
Source organism: Stegodyphus mimosarum (assembly GCA_000611955.2). Lineage (NCBI taxonomy): Eukaryota > Metazoa > Arthropoda > Arachnida > Araneae > Eresidae > Stegodyphus > Stegodyphus mimosarum. Next base: position 840,480 of record KK121684.1, on the reverse strand, counting down.
TTATTTGTTTTAGTTTGTACTTTAATGCTGATTTAGGAAATGGGGTAAGAATTTGAGATCCTGTTTGTTCTAGTGGTGCCTGTTTTGCTAGAAAATCGGCCGCGGTGTAGCGTAAAGCGGGCATCTTCTGTTCCAAGCTAGGTTATTCGGGAAAATTTAGTAGGAAGAGACAACACTTGGATCAACTGTTGGTAAATATCTGGTGCCCCCCTACTTGTACCTGTACCTATATTTTTCTCACGATTAAATTTTGAGACTTGCTAGTGTGAGTTCCTTTTTCTTACATAAAGTTTCTTACATAAAGTATAACACAATCTCCGACGGAAAAAAATTAATACTACTTCCGAATGAAAAATCGAGATTTCAACCTGCCTTTTATACTCCTTCGAAACTGTGCACATGTCGCGCATTATTAATCATTTGCAGATCCCAGCAGCAAGTTCTACGTTTTTGCAGAAATTCATGTGTGTGTGTGTGTGTGTGTGTGTGTGTGTGTGTGTGTGCATATTGTCTCTCACTGATTGGACATAAAGGTTGAAATGTATGTCTGCAGGCGAACTGTCCATTAAATGTTCAAAATGTTAAATTAGATATTTTGTGTGGCCACCACGCGCCGCAATAAGTGCTGCTACACGACGTGGCATGGAGTCAAACAAAGTTTGAATGTCTGACTGAGGAAGAGCATTCCATATCGTTTGTACGCGTACCCAAAGTTCGTCTGCAGACGCAACAGGACGAGGATCACGAGCAAGACGCCGACCAATGACATCCCACACATGTTCAATTGGCGACATATCCGGGGAACACGCAGGCCAAGGAAGAAGCTGTACCTGCTGCGCTGCAAAGAAGGATTTAACAATCCGAGCAGTATGAGGGCGGGCATTGTCCTGTTGAAATACAGCGCCTGGCAAGCTTTGAAGGAAGGGAACAGCTTCGGGCTGTAGAACTTCACGGATATACCGGTTGCTGTTCAGATTGCCCACAATTCGTAGCAATTGAGATCGTCTATGATATGCTATGGCGCCCCAGACCATAACTCCGGGTGTTCGTCCACTGTGGCGTTCGATAATGCACTCCGGAAGGTGGCGTTCACCGGCATAGCGTCTGACACGAATGCGGCCATCATGGTACCACAAATTAAAGCGGGATTCGTCAGAAAACACGACATGCTGCCAATCAGCACGCCAGTCTCTATGCTGATTGGCCCATTGTAGCCGCAGGCGGCGATGGTCGTGCGTTAGGGGGATCCTGTATAAAGGAGTCCGTGCGCGCAGTCCACACTGCAGCAGACGTCTACGAATTGATGAAGCACACAATGAAACACCTGTAGCTATTGACCACAGTGCTGCCAATTGTCTAGAGGAAGCTGTACGGTCCGTCCGCGCCATGCGGACCAGGTGTCTATCATCGCGAGCTGACGTCACATTTCGGGGTCCACTCCCGGATTTCCGAGTTGTCCGACACTCGTCCGTCCACTGCTTCCAAACGCGCATCACTGTGCTGCTGTTACGCTGCACACGAGAGGCTACTGCACGATACGACAATCCAGCTTCACGAAGGCCGATGATTCTCCCTCGTTCAAACTCTGTAAGTTGTTCAAATCTCGCTCTCTTTCGTCGACGAGGCATAAGTACAGATTGAGTTAACGTTTACCACTAGCAGATAACCACCGATAACCATACACGCCTCGCTACAGCCGTCTATTTATTCGGATCCATCAGCCGTTCAGAGGGCGCTGCTCAGCATACGCATGCGCTACGGATTTGCAATTCTAATCATTTGCATATCATGCGCTACTTTGCATTTCCTGAAAATTTCAGCTCACTCGCGTAAGTCCTTCATGGTGTTGCAATTTTCACAAACGTGAGTGTATTATCTGTAAGTATTTGAATCTCTCCACATGTCGCTTTAAAATTTTCTTCAAAAACTTTATAACCTTTTCTGTCTCTTTAACATTTACTGTAATATTGGTATTGCATTGGTTGGCTTTTTTATTGTTATTTTAATTCAAAACATGCAAATTTCATGCAATTATTATTTTTTTTAACTAAATCTCGGATTAAAATTCTTTATATTGAAAAAATCAATTACATTTCATTCTAACTGATGATTCTGTTATTTCCTTTTCATATTTGAGAAGGCAAAATTAAGATGGAAAAGCGAACTGGAAATACTTCCATAAAAGCATATCCTAATTTCACCAACCTCTTCACTTTGCGCTAAACAATAACTAAATGCACCAAACTCCATCGCGGTTAATTCATCTGACGGTTTGATTCTATGTGCCAGCTTCCCACATCACTGCACTTCTGACAAGAGGAAGGATTTCGCTTGAAATAGGCTTGCTTCCCTTGTTAGGTCATCAAGCGGTCAACAGTGCGCGAGCATTTACAATTTATCAAAATATTCGCCGCATGAATAATTGCCACTACAAATGAAATTTATGTTAATGTTAGAATCATTCATGCATCAGCAAATTTTTTACGGTTTTACTTACGCGCCGCAATCCAGCAGCCCGTAAAAATGTAAAGTCCTCGCGCCAGAATTTTATTTGCGGAGAACACAATCGCCCAAATCGGGCTTTGAATTATTTATCAGCTATTTTATCGTTTCTGGCGGAACAGTGGGAGATGGCGTAGTTTGTCTCATTGATGTTAAAGTGAGATTGAGTTCTTACTAGACATTGAATTCACGTTTCGCTTTTTAATAAATTATTGCGCTAACTGGTTTCATAAATTCTGAAACTTTCATTATTGCCTATGTGCCGTTGATGTAGAAATAGAAGATAATAAATATCAATGAAAAAAATCTTTCATTTTTTCTTAATCTAAGCTTTCGCTATTATGAAAAAAAACTTTTATAAACTATAAACTAAAATTTCAATTGATTTATAGACTTTTGTCATTTTGATGACATTATTAAGCGTTGGAGATTTTTAATGGATTTTAGGTAATATAATATATATAACTCTCTAAAATATATCTTAAATTATAAAATTTAATTGTAATTCTGTATTCAGTTTTTAGAAAAATGTTCTCTTCTAGAAGAATTAAAATGCAAATTGTATTAGGCAGAGCTGTAGTTAGGGTTTCCAGCGCCTGGACAACTGAAGATTTTTCCCCCCCTCCTGTGTTCCAAGAATGTAAAACGTTTCATTCTAAAATCACATAACAAGAGTTTGGCGCCTCCTGGATGCTACGTCGGGGGCAGATGCACCCCTTTACCCCACCCTAGCTATGCCACTGCTATCAGGCAATGTCTTCTAATACTTTGACTGTAGAAATCAGTATCCTAAATGTAGATATATGTATATTAAAACCTGATGAAATATATAAACATAACTTGATTTTAATTATCATTTACGTACAGCTAAATATCATTTACATAGTACTGTGCGAAAGTAAAAATATTTTGGTGGAAAATTAAGAATTGTGGCTGATTGGGAAATTCTGCTGTTGTGTTCTATTTTGATTGATTTGTTTTTGAAAATCTAGACAGATATCCAAAATCCTAAATTTCTTGAAAATTTGACCATCTGTTTCGGAAAAATCATACGCGCAAGCAGAAACACTTTAAAAAAATCTTCGTTTCATCTACGGTACCCATCTAGGGTATAATTACTTCAAATCTTGTAAGTGAACAAACAATATTTTATTAATATTCTTAAAGGAGCATAAAAATTAGCATTTAACAATGCGCGTAATTATATATTTAAACAGTATTGCATGCGTACTCGCCATAATTACACCTGAGACAATGAAAAGTGAAGATTCGAAATTTTCATACAATTCCAAATTTAATTACAGTTTTAAACGATCGTACCTCAAAAGGTATTATAATTGGTCCTTTTATGCAGGTATAGAGTTTATACAACAAAATAGCTTGAAAAATTTAAGTGCCAGTTCAGAGAAATCAAGCAGAAAAATCAAAATTTTGCGAAGTAAAAAATTATATTGTAATTTTTTTATGTATGTAACTCTCTCTAAAATTAATAAATATATAAATAGAAATGCTAATAAATTCATTTTAATAGAAAGTTTATTAAAAGCTAACTTATTAGCATATCTATTTGTATATTTATCAATCATTTATCTAATATATTATTACTGTTTAATCTATAAATAGATATGCTAGTATGTGTAATTATACACCGTGTCTACAAAAATCATTAAATCCTTAAACGTATATATGTGTACCAATGGTTGCAAAATTTCTTCATTTCCATAACCGTTGGTCGTAGGCATATACTACTTACAGCTACAAAAATGTTTTATGTAATTTAAATGCATCAGTTTTGTAAATATTACGAAATCTTCAGTTGCTCCGGTCCCTATACTTTTTGCATTCGTCATAAAAAATAAAAGGTTTGGCTCCCGTACGACAAAAACTGACAAAGGCATTTAATTTCAAAATCAGTGCCTTTGAATGTCATATTCAATTTCGGTTAATAAATAATTTTAAATAAATTGAAGTTAATTGCGCAGATGCAAACACTTCGAGATTCAACTTGTTTACGGTTCCGGAATATAATTCTCGATTTTAATATTAAATATCTGCGCCAATGCGGGAATCAAATGTTTTGTGTTTTATTTTTTATACCGAATACAAAATTTGTCTAATCATAATTAAAGGGATTGGAGAAACGTGTACAAATTTATTTCCTATTTTATACAAAATTGATATTTTAAATTTAACAATACAAATATGTAAATCTTTATATTATTTAAAACACTTTAATAAGTACATGTCTACAACCAACTGTCACGATAATACAGGCTAGTTCGAAAAATAATGGTTCACATTATATACACAGTCCAGTCACATTAATGTGACCATCTGTCAAAAGCAGAATAACCACCTTTCGCAGAGCGGACTGCTGTGAGACGTGCAGAAAGAGAGTCACATAGGTCCCTGAAGGTGTTCTCTGGGATGTTGAGCCATGCCGACTCTAATGCCGTGGCCAGCTGCGCTAGATTACGCGGTTGAGGATCCATGGCGCGAACAACTCGATCGAGATGGTCCCACAGACGCTCGATTGGGTTTAAGTCAGGTGAGTTTGCTGGCCAGGGGAGGACGGTAAACTCATCCTGGTGCTCTTCGAACCACGCACGTGCACGGGCAGCTGTATGGCACCTCGCATTGTCCTGCTGGAAGATGCCATCATCCTGAGGAAAAACAATGCGCATGTAGGGGTGAACATGGTCCGCAAGGACAGATGCGTACTTGTATTGATCCATTGTGCCTTCCACAATGATCAGTGAACCTAGAGAATGCCAGGAAAACATTCCCCAGACCATAATGCTCCCGCCTCCAGCTTGGACCGTTCCGGCAATGGTTGCAGGGTGGTTCCTTTCAGAGGTTTCACGCCTTATACGCCAACGTCCATCTGTCCGATGGAGCATAAAACGCGATTCATCCGAAAACGCAACCTGTCGCCACTCAGTGGACGTCCAGCTGCTGTACTGGCGTGCAAATTCTAGCCTTCGCCGTCGATGAACAGCAGTCAGCATAGGTGCACGAACCAGGCGTCTGCTTCGGAGGCCCAGACGCAGCAATGTTCGCTGAATAGTACTTTGGGAGACACTTTTGGTAGCCCCTTGGTTCATTTTGGTGGTCAGTTGCTCAACGGTAGCCCGTCTATCTGCCCGAACGCATCTCCGCAACCGTCGTTCGCCTCTGTCATCTATGGCCCGTGGTGCACCACATTTGCCACGTCGCTGATTTTGGACAGTCCCATTTTGCCATGCACGGTACACTTTTACCACAGCGGCACGCGAACAGTTCACAAACTCAGCCGTTTCGGAAATGCTTCCACCCTTGGCCCGAAAGCCAATGATCATGCCCTTTTGGAAGTCGGATAAATCGCTTCGTTTCTGCATTACGCCAACGATTGAAATGTTTTCCGAAGCCCTCACACACCCTTTATATATGCTCAACTGCACTGTGCTGCCACCTGCCTTCTGTGATTGGTTATTTAACTCTGACATGGAAAGTACGTGGTGGTCACATTAATGTGACTGGACTGTGTATAGCTAGCCTGCAGATTAACTGCTTTTCTCCGTTAAAGTGCGGAATCAAGAGTTTCCGCATTTTATCTAGGAAATGTTCAAATTAACAGCTTCCGTATCGTTTCAAAGTTCAAAAGTTTCTCTCATTTCCTTTTCCTCTCCTTCCACTTTACACATTACCTATTAGGCACTCGCTAATCATCACATTGCCTACTAGGCGCTTGTTAAACTGCAAATAAGATCTTTGCTGGAAGAACTGCAATGTTTCTGCACGCTTAAATTAACATAATGTTATTCATTTTTTTTTCTATATCTAAGTAAATACAAACAGTCAACAAATTATTTGATAGAATCAGTCATCAAGCAATTAAATAACTACAATACAAAGAATAAAACGGTTTAAAATAATATTACAATTAAGGAAATCAAACATATAATAAAATTATGCTCATTTATTAGTGCAATCTAAAGATTGGTGAAGCTTTGAATTATACAGCAATTGGATTTTGTGGTAAGCAGACCACTTTGTGGTACATTTAGATTTGTAGTAACATTTTCTGAAACCCAGCCCGATCAATAATTTAAAAGTGCAAGTGACGGCAGTTTTAAGGTTACAGAAACGTTGCTGTTGTCCCAGCAAAGATCTTATTTTTACTTTAACGAGTACTTAGTATGTATTGCGTAGTTTATCTAGGTAATTTCAGAAATGAGACAATTTTCCTCACTTTAACGGATCACACTTGTTAATCTGTAGATTAGCTAAATAATCTGCAGAATAACTGATTTTCGCACTTTAGCGGGAACATATACACCGTGATCGCAAACATTTTTATGCGGCTCTTAGTTTGGCACATACATTTCCAACTACAGAAATGTTTTAAATAACACATGTGTAACTCATGTTTTGGAATTTTTAAATTTAAAAAACTGATTTTGAAAAAAAATATTACGTGTAACGTTTAATAGGGTCCCTGTAGTTCTAATCAGAAAAAGTTTCATTATAAGAAAATAAAACGCAAAATATTTGACTCCAGCTAAAATAAAAATTGGTCGAAATGTTTTATTTCAAAATTTAATGATTTTGATGCCATTTTTTACTTGTCTTCAGTAGTTGGTTCAAATATAAATTATATGACTTCGAAGTTCATTTTTTAATGATATTCTTTTACAATTTATTAGTGTGTAACAATCTACAATTTATAATTTTGATGCAAATATTGCCTGTTTTGTAATCTATGGGTATATTGTGCTTGTATGTATTCAAGTCAAATGAAGAATGACATGGACAAAAATCTGATAAATGTATTTCATATTTAAACTGATGCAAGAAAAATGCATTCTCATTTAAATTAAGTGCTCAATTTTACTTTCTTTTTGTGGTTGTAAGGATTAAAAAAGTAACTCATTTCGCATATTAATTATCGTTTACAAAAGCGAAAAGGTATTTCTCACTATCAAAAATATGTCTTGTAGCTTAAAATAATCCAAATCTTGTTTTTAATTAAACTAATAAAAAACTGCATTTCAAGTTACTATTTCATTTTATTAAATCTGCAAATGTAAGTGTATTTGATTCTGAGATAATTTTCCACCCACTTTCAAGCATTTTACTTCTGATGGTTTTCTTTTTATTTATATGCTTAGTTTTTTTATATACCATTGCTTATTTAGTAGTAAATTATATATGTTTGAATTAATCTAGAAATTGTTGTTATTCATTAAGCATTTGGTGAAAATAATAAATATGCATGTAGATGAAGAAAATACTACGTATCAATTCATGTATCAGAAAGTGATTGTTATAACATTAAAATAAACATCTCTCTCATTTTACTTCTTTGTACGAAGTAAAGGAAATATTGAAATCACAAAATTTCCGGTATCATATTTCAACGAAAATATCCATTTCAACCGCTCTCGAAACCATTTGAACGATGTTTTCGCGTTACATCTGTACGTATGGACAGAATAAAGGACTGTTTTTGCCAAAAAGGATTGTAAAATGGATTTAAAATGGATTCAGAAGATATTTTTTTCTGACGTATGTATGTATCTCGCATGACTCAAGAACGAATAGCCGTAGAACGTTGAAATTTCTAAATGCAACTAATCTATATGTGACGGTGATAACATGTAGATGTGCACCTGCCTTTTTCGCTGCAATCGTCTACACCAATCATATATAAATATATATATATTCCCATTCTGTTACCTGGTTCGATGTTCTTATGTGGTGGTAAATTGGGCATTTTTTTAAGAAATGATTAAATTATGCAGTTTTTATGTTCCGGTTAAGCTTTTTATCCTTTCAGTTAATCTGCATGCAATTGTTGTAGAATTATCAACAATTTGAAAGTTTAACTGGCTAGTTAAGCCTAACGAACTGCCATTTGTTTACATTTGAAACTCAGTAGAATAGTGAATTCAGTTTCTGCATCTTCAATACCTTTTTGCCGAGTAGGACCAAAACTAAAAACCAAAGTAAACAGTTTTGTGCGCCGAAAAATCTACCTTCTTGCAATATTCTAGAAACTCTAATTTTAATTGTAAAAATTATTTTTTTAACTCTTTTAACTGTATTTGGTGTTTTATGTTTTTGTGTGTTTTATAGTTTTTAATGAAAATGTTTTGAGTTTTTATGTATTTTTGCTTTGCCGCTAAGTGAGAACTGAGTTAATTGGATGGGAAATATATCTCTAATGAAATTCAGCAAAAAATATGTATAATTTAATAGGCCATAGAAGGAAGTTACGTGATCTCCACATCAGATTTTTTATTTACTTGTTTTATCTAAGTTTTTTTTTTTTTTTGTTTTTTCTAAATTATTTAAAGTCGTTATCTTTTCATCTTTTTTACAAAATTCTTTAAAGCTGTTACGCGCCTTATTTACTAAATTTGATTAATGTAAATGGTCTGGATTACGTTTTGGAAAATTTTTGTGTTCCTAGCACATTTTTTTTAACCGAGCTCCTATTAATATTACCAGCAATGTCAATGGGTAGCATTAGTAGAAACAACACGGTGGCATTGGAAACGTCATTTATCAAATGCGAAATAATAACAGGAATTAGTCCCCCTTTATCTTTTCCGCGAGATTATTTGTTCCGTTATGATGACTTGTGTTCAATTTATATCAACCACGACCGTAACTTTTCTCTTGGTTGGCACGTATTGCTGATTTCCTCTAAATGGACGATTCGGCAAGTTTTAAATATGTTCTATCTAATGGCCAGGCTTTTCTCAGACTGATGTTTTTCAAAGCTGAAATTAGGTTATAGGTATGATTAAGGCATTAATGAGAGTATTAAGAAATGGAGAAAACAAAGACACTGGAAGCTTTCCTTTTTCTATAGCCTATTTATATTATTAGGTAGCTAAGGAATTAGATGTATTTTTCCATCTTCATTAGGAAAAAATGCACTTATCCATAATGTAGATAAATAAAAATGCCATGAAGAATGAAAAACTAAAAGATCCTGACGTTTTCTTAACGAGAATTATCATCCATTTATTCCATTGCACAAAAATGATTTAATTTGAAAAGTCTTCCATTATTATTAATTTGAAGAGCAATCATTTTCATCGTGTGCTTTGATTCTATTTTTTACAACGGTAATTCCGGTAATTTTTGGGTTTGTTTGAATTGTGCTGCCATCTACATTTCAAGAAAAAAGTATTTTAAAATTTATAGTTGGAATTCGAATAATAATTATTTGCCATACATTAAATTTGAAAGTTAAGTCCAAATTTTCCGAATTTCCAATAAAAACAATTACGTTCGCATTTGATTATTTTATACAATTAAAAACAATTTCTTCAAATACATATTTCTTTGAAAGAAAGAATTTTATTACATGAGAAATCCATTTTACCACATAAATTTGTATCATAAATACAAAGTAGCAGGATGGTTGCAAGCGAAAAATAAAGAAACTTTCAAAGAAGCTGCATTATTTGTACCCGCAAAATAAACTTCAAGTAGTTTAGAAAAACGTCATGGTAAGAACTTCAGCATCTTTGTTCTGCAATCAGTGCCGCTATTAAAAAATAAATATTACTACATACATACATTCATGCGATTCTTCATTATTTAATTTTTTAAATATAATGTAGGGCTCTAATATTTTGTGGCAACAATTTGAAAAGTAAACCGACACTTATAGCGAACCTCGGCAAAATGCCAAAACGAAATTAATATATATCCCTTCTGGACGAATTACTCCTTCAAGCTAATAGTATATTTCATATCTCTTCTTAAATTAAAATAATATCTACCGTTGCCAATTCACAAAACTAAATCTTTACTGGTCGATAAAATTAAAATTCAACTCAAAAAGAATTTCATTTTTTAGATTTTAGACTAGGGAGAAAGCAACTTACAGGAAAAATATCTAGTTGTGTAATTGAAAGAAGGGATTTTTATATCCTTGGAAAGGGTCTTCTGAAATGCATATAGAGTAATAGAAGAGGTACTATACTTTTTATCATTTAATCAAATCAAAGTTAAAATCAACATGGCCTTTCAGAATGCTGAAACTGTTGAAAGTATTTTTTACTAATTTACACAAATAAATCAGAAATCTTATTCATTAATGACGCAAATAAAAATGAAACTTAATAGTAAACTTAGATATCCAACTCTCAAAATATTGTGTGAAATGGAAGAACCTAAGAATGGAGCTACATTGCATTTTAAATGGTGTGCCAATGAAATTTTGAATAACTGCGTGAAACTAATAAAACTCGTTCAAATCATCTATATTGAGTATAAAAATATTTGGTGGAGAAAAATTTAAAATAAATGCTAAATATTCTGTTCTAAATATGTACATAAATCAAGAGAAACTTTCGAGATATTTTAGTTGTAAGTTTTGCATAAAAAATTTATGAAATTATAAAAATATTCAGAACGTTAAAGGTCTCCAGTCTAAGAAAGGATATGACCTTTTTATCCTACTAAGGAATACCACTACTACCTCCTTGTGTTACTAAAATGTTATTTGTAATGCTGTCATTTAAATTTAAATTGTTTTATAAAAAGATCTAAGACTATCTCAACATCCTGTCAAGAAAAAGCTATAAAACAATGTGACCTCTTTTACATTAATTTAATTTATGATTAATCATTAAGATTTCTCAGTTACAAACCATTGTCTAAAATTAGTATGTAATTAGTTTCAATCATTTACAATTTAATCTAATTAATTGCTGTTTAGTTAATAACTGCATTTTTGATAAGAATCACTGTTATTCAATTACCAGTCATTCACATATAAAATTCTCTAATATAATTATCTAATTTTTAATGCTTGTATTTCGTTTTGAAGTCTTTTACGCGGCTTCACATTAAATTGTTCTGAAGAAGATGTAGGTTTTCATTGTAACTAAAAGTTCTTTAATTCTAGAGGAAACATATACACTTTTAATTATTTTTACTATTCTCTTAACTACTCCATTTTCAATTACGATTGCTATAAATCTTAAATCGATGTAGTCGTGCGTGCAAATCGTTTGGCAGTTAAAATAAGATTTCCGGTGGGCGTGTCCTGCGAAATGTCCAATAACATAAAATTTACGGCCTCGTAAAGCTTTTACGTGTTTTTTGAGAAATAACATGTTATTGAAAGCGAAATAAAGGACAACTTGACAGTCGTAGGATATGAAAATGTTTCGCTTGTTAAGATGACGCGATGAAATAAGGTCATTAATTCTATTAGTGACACAGTTTTCCATTAAGCATTCTGACGTACTTAGAATTTGGTAATGTTTTCGTGTAAAACCTGATATTTAGACGTGTTGATACGTCATTGTTATTTTTAATACCTGACTTCTAGTATCCATTCTTTTGCTATTGACCTTAATCCGAAATAAACACGTAAAAATGTGCTAACATCAAACTCAAATTTTTAGGTTTACCGACCAATAAAGCTTTTAATTTATCGGCCAATAAATCTTTTGATTTATTTTAGGCTAGTAATCTAGGCTGTGATAATTCCCTTTAATGTCATTCTTATAAAACCGAGAGACAAATAAAATAAAATAAAATCTTTTTCGTTCAGATAACATCTATTGCACTGTCTCATTAATAATTTTGCCAATCGTCAATTAAACTCTCTCTGAAATTCGGAATAGCCGCGGTACTCGATTTTAAAACTAAATTTCTTTGAATCTTAATATAGAAAAAGGCTTTTGCCCCATGATGCTTAACTCTAAGAAATCAGAACATAAATTATTATGAAAGATTGACTGTAATGTACATAGATAACGTTTGGAGCCTAATATTGACTTTTCTTCTAAACATTTTGTCCTCGATGGTTTTTCCAGTATTTTGTCGGTAATGGCATTTAAATGGTTTATGTTTATTATGTTTATAATGCTATTATTCTTTTTCATTTTTGAACCTCTAACATCCTTAGAAAAGCTAATGTTGGAAAAGCATTAAAAATACATCAATGTTGCGGACACTTTGCGAAAAATGAAAAGAAAATCGTAACTCCATTAAATTATTTTATAGAACAACTTGAACAAACTTTTCGTGAGCGTGAGTATTAATTTATTAATCAACAGAATAAAAATATATAAATAGAATAGAAATAAAATGGATTATGTGATTAATTATTTTAGATACTTAGCTTTTTACACATATTTTATGCAAATGTTTCATTTTAATCTCTTACAATTATAAAGGTTACGTTAGTTCAGGTAATTTAAATTGTTGTGTCGCGAATTCTGTGCCGCAAAATTTAAGTGTTTTTAATCATATAAGTAATCAATTATTTAAGTATTTATTTGTATTTGTATTATTTGATTTTTAAATTTGAAATTCGGAAGAGCATATATATATATATATATATATATTTGTAAAGAGTGTATTTAAAATCTTTAATCAATTATTTTTCCTTCAACGGTTCAATTTTCTAACGCAGAAAAGGGAGCGTCTTTTAACAGATGTAACATCTGTGGGAATAGCCTTTTAAGATGACAGATGCAACTTTGGGCATTATATCGATGTTCCCTTGTCTTTGTTACCAAGCAGTAAAAGTAGCTATAGTAATTGGCCTCCCGCTGTTCACTTACCATTTTACCTGTGTGAATGTTGCTTTGCTTATAGTTTCGAAAGAAAGGGAAAGGTTGTAATTGGATCTTGAAGGAACAGTTTTTGTTGTTTCTTCTTAGATTTTCCGCTTGTTAGCAAGGGGGGTCGAATTTTTAGTTTCCAGTTTTCGCAGGTGCTACTTAGACAATGACTTTATTTTGATTCGTTTGTGGGTTTGAATTTGTCCTGTTAAATTATATTATTGATGCGAGATGTAGAGCTCTTAGAACGATCTTTTCGGAGCCCTCTCCGAGGGGTTTTTCCTGCGAAATGGAGGTTCTGGTTGAAAATCGCAGCTGAAACACCTGAGTGTCATCTTGTATATTCCCTTGTTCCTACTTCAACTTTAATACTTCAAAATTTTTTGATTGCCGATGATTGATAATTGATTCTTCATTATGGTTCTACAAGAGGTCATTTTTCTTGAACTTTTTTGGAGTTTTTTACATTTTTGGAGCTGATTACCTAGGACCAGTTCAATGGCGGAATTCCTCTGCAGCCTATAGCTTCTTATGATGATGATTCTTATGATGATTCTTATGATGATGATAAGTCAACTGTGAGTTACTTAATATTTTATTTCGTAAGATTATAGTTTTTTTAAGTAGTTTAATTTAAACTAATCTTGCTTAATTTGGGGAGAAAGAGAAAAATTTATTTGAAAAAAAAGAAAGAAAAGGATTGTGTCTTAGAAGAATTAAAAATTATTGTCAAAAATACGAAATTTATGTTAACGGTAACTTCTATATTATTTTGTGTGAGAATTCAGTTTGAATAATTCATTAAATGTTCCAGTTATTAAGTAATCGTTGTTATGTTAAAATTCAAAAATGTTATCTTGATAAATGACTCTTGGAGAAATTTAATGTAGAATATTAATTGCATTTGTATGTAAGGGTAGTCTGGCCAGCTCTCCCATAAATTTATCCTAGATATTAATAAATGAGTTTGATTTTTTTGTTATTACTTGCATTTGTTTTTTTGTGTACGTAGTTGGTTTGATCAGTCATTCCATTTGTTTGAGCCGTGAGGCTTATTAAGAAACATGGAGATTTTGCTTGGGTTATTGAAAAATGTTGATGCATTTTAGGGTACTCACAACGCTCCCTGTTATTTTTAACAAATATGTACTAACCACTTATTGAATATTTAAATGTTTGTTTTAGGTGCCAGGAAAGTTAAAACTAGTGCTTGATTTTTAGTAGTGGAACTGATTGATTGGTGTTTGAATTTTTCTTCTCTGGTGCTTTTGAGGTTTTGATTTAATATATATGAACTTGTTATTCTTGAGTTAAATTATAGAGATGAGTGAATTATTGAAATGTTTTGGTTGAAATAGTATTTTATACTACCGAGTACCAGAGAAGACTTATTCCTTTTTTTGTTTTTAGGTTAAGCTTTATTTAGATGAATTTGCTTGGTTTTGTGTCAGTTAAGTGATTTAAGAAAAGTTATATTTAATATTATTTTGAGTCAGATCAATCAATTAGTTTCCTCCCTTTCTAACTATTAATTTTAGTAGTTATATATATTTTTAGTTCGTCACGGCACTAGGAGAGGTTGAGTATGAGTTAAATTTAAAAAATTAAAAGTAAACCCCGCAAATGTTATTTATTTAACAACATCAAAACCTCATAAGCACCAGAGAAGATTTATTCCTTCTTGTGCGTTTTTTTCAGGTTAAGCTTTATTAAGATGATTTGCTTTGCTATGTGTGAGTTAATTGAGCTAAGAAAAGTTATAACTAGATATTATTTTGAATCAGATCAATCAGTCAGTTCCTTCCTTAGCTTTCTAACTAATTCATTTTAGTAAGTTATCTAGTTTAGTTTGTCACGGCACTAGAAGAGGTTCAGTATGAATTAAATTAAAAAAAAGTTAATAGTAACCCAGTAAAATTTAACCTCTTTAACAAAATGCAGCAAAGCACATGAGAGCAATTTGGCTAAGGATGGAATGCCTTCATAAAACAATTTCTTAAGGAACCCGTGTTCTTATGAACGTTTCACGTGAGGAAAATCATGAAAACTAACCACGCAGCCAAGCCCGTTCACCTGGTATCGAATCCAAATCAAACTCCCAGGATTCAGCGGTCTTAGCCACCCAACCATTCGTGGAGACGAGCTTCAGAAGAAGTTGCATAGAATTCAGTAGTTCTACAAAACACATTTTGAAGCCCAGTAGGTGTTAATTACATCTCTTTCCTTACAGAAGCTGTAATTTTCTCCTTTTCAATAAAAGTAAAATGATCATAATAATGTTAAACACGCAGTGAAATTATATTATTAAACATTAGAAATTAAATGATAACATTAACATTATAAATTTATTAGTGATGAAGTGATAATATTAACACTGTTAATTTTTTAATATTAACAGCGAAGTGATAATAGTAAAATCTCCTAATCAAATTCTCCTCCCCACAGTATCAGGATTTTATGATCGAAATTAATAATAATCTCTTAGGTCATTAATAAAAATTTCACTATTGCTGTTTTTAACTAACAAAAATAATTTTAGTTAATTTGAAAAATACTTTAAGTGTTACTTTTTTTGGATTTCTCAGTTTAATTCTGAATCGCTCCAGAAACTTTAAAGTTTGATATTTTACTTCGTTATTCGAAATAATTATTTATATTACTTAAAACTAATTAACTTTCAAGATAGAACTGTGTACTAGTATTTCAAATTTAAGAAGTAATAACACTGCGAATTATGACGTTGCAGAAAGATTTAAGTTACGAAAAGGCTTTCGTTTTAGAACATTTATTCAAATCAGTAACTGAATTGAAATTCGCATACTAGCGGAAGTACCCGATGCCAGTTAAGTTAGATTGAGAGTAACGTACAGAGAAAACGATACCGCTGTAATCCATCTCTAATAACGATGCAAAAAAATACGATTCACAGTCATACATTTTTCAGTGAGATGCGATATGGAACCCAAATAGAAAATTTCGATAGAAAAATAAACTAAATCTCTCTCATTATATCAGCAACAATGGCATGCACTTTTTAATGATTTTCGACTCTCTAATCAAATGGTCGTGAAAAGTTCGAGTTCTATCCAATATTTCACCAATATTCAATTTTAGTAGATGAAATGTGGCAAAACATTTATCAGAATTGATCAGAAATCAATAACGTGAACAAACACACAAAAAAGACATTCTTCTTCATATACATAGATTTTGTAAAAAAATATAAATTTTTGGTTAGCAAACTCTACGATTTGAAAGCCAACAGTAGCAACACTTTTCGCAATAACGTATTTTTATCTCCAACGCACCAGACTGTTACCTCTCGGAAAAATGAGTGGGGAAATTAGTGTTTTCAGAGTTTTTAATTAAAATCTTGGCTGATTAAAGTCGTAAGAAGATGGAAACAGTCGAAATGACTTGCCAAGAATTTTTGGAATCGCGAATAATATATTTACTATTTCGCAATGTTATTTTTTAATGTCATTGTAGATCTGAGAATTTTTTTATTAACGAACTCTACTATCTGAAACCGAGTAGTGGCAACACTTTTCGAAATAAAGCAGATTTTTATCTCCAGCGAGCGAGACTGTTGCCACTTGGAAAAAATGAGGGCGAAAATGATAGCTTTTCCCAGTTTATAATTAATATCTCTAATTTTAGCTATTTTCACTTCCTTTTAAGCAGTAAAAGTAAGTATTGCAATCGCGAAAAATTTCGGGTATCATATTTCAACGAAAATATCTATTTCGAAACGAAAATATCTATCGAATGCAATTTAACGATGTTTTTGAGTGACATTCGTATGTAAGAACAGAATAAAGGACTCTTTTCTCAACAAAAAATTATAAAACTGATATAAAATGGATTCTGAAGAGATTTTTTCGTAGCGTCTGTGTATACGTACGTATGTATGTATGTATTTCGCAGAACTCAAAAACGAAACAGAATACCCCAGAACGTTGAAATTTAGTATATAGGACTGCTATAACATGTGGATGTGCACCTCCTATTTTGGTTGCAATCGGCCCCACCAAAAGTATATGAATTTATGTATATGCACTCTGTTACTCGGCTCAGTGAGCTCAGTTTCTTTATTCTTATATGTTGGTAAATTGTGCATTTTTTGCTTTAAAAATGATTGAATTATGTTGTTCTTATCTTCTGGTTAAGGCTTTTATGTCTTTAGTAAATCTGCATGCAAGATTTTTAGAATAATCAACAATTTAAAAGTTGTTTAAGTGAGGCTAAGCCTAACCATTTTTCTTAAGACGGACATATTTGCTTGCATTTGAAACTCAGGAGAATATTGGATGTATTGCCAATCTAGAGACACTAAGCTTCGCAACAACAAAGATAACGCCTTCTTTTATTATTGCGAATTAAATCATACTTAACTCATTCTGTAATTTATATGAGGAAATAAGTGTTTAAGATTTACTTCGTAATTTTAATGTAGTTATTTTGAGTTTTATGTATTTTTGCCTTGTCGCGAAATGAGAACTGAATTAATTGAATGAGAAATAATGAATCGTTTGTGAAGAACTTTTTTCGTTTGTTTGTTTATCTAATTTCTTTTACACATTATTTTAGATTTATTATAGTATTTGAATGGAACATGTGGCAACGACTACGTAATTCTCCAGCTGATATGCATAATTTCTGTGCATTCTGATGAGTTATAAATGAATGAGATGTAACGCTGTTAAGTAAGGTTAGCCCCAGAGTGTCGCTGTGGTAAACAAATATAGTGAATTTTAAAAAATGCATTTATTCCGTTGTCGTTTGTGCGCTATCGATGAAATAGATGTAATTCAATCCAATAAGTTTAAATGAAATGCAAAATGCGTATAGTGTAATATTCCGTACAAGGAAGTCATGTGTTGTACACATCAGATTTTTTTTTTATTTGGAAAAAAGTGGAAGTGGAACTTTTTACAAGACCCAGAAAAGAACTATAGAAAGTTTGGTGATGATAGCTATAGTAATCACTGAGTTATTAGCGAACAAACAGACTTTCTTCTTCATATCTATAGATAAAGAAACTGTAAAGCCCTGTTTTTTTATTAGAGCTCAAATTTAGAACCTTGTTATCGTTCAAATATGAGTGTTTCCAAAGACTACTTACTTTCTGCTAACAGCTGTTTAAAGGCTCTTGAATCAGGTGGATTCGCATTTATTAAATTACCTCATTCAGTCACAGCTGCCTCGATTAACCTAAATTTGGGTTTCATTTTTCTTACAAAAAAATCAATTCAAATTTCTGCTCAAAAACTTATATTCTTCGTAACAATGCCCAACGATGATGAATCGTTTACTGTCTGTGCATCATCAAATCCAATCAAATTATTAATTATTCACAGAACCTGCAGCAGATAAGAAGCGGTAATCAGTAATTTTAGTTTCGGGCCAATCTATTTGATTGCTCAGCAAACGTGATATACGACACGGTCGCGGTTCTTTTGGAGCAGGAAATTCTTGGTAAAATGCTTGCACTGTTTTCGACTTCTCATCGTTTTATCTTTCGAATTTTTTCCTCAGCTTCCCTTTCGCATTCAACAGAAATTTTTGGACACGGTACGAAACTAAAGCTTATTGTCTGTACAGTCATTAAGCCTTCTAATTACTTCATTTTTGATTAAATACAAAATTTCATAAGTAAACTTTTATGTATATATATTAAGCCCGTATGAAAATAAGTAACCTCTGTTTGTAATGAAAATTATTTGATACTACAGCAAATGAATAAGCTTAAAATTACTGTTTCTTTGTTTTTAAAATTTTTCTGGTAAATAAAAAGAACAATGTTTTTAAATCTAAAACTGTTATCAGTAAGATTACTGTGTTAGACTGGATAATAAGCGGGATTTTCTGGTTCTTCTGAAAGGAGTATACAATGAGGTGAATCTGTCTCCCAAGAAAAGGAAAAACAAAAGACCAGTACAGATGAAGTCTGTGCAGAATACACAGTAATGCTACTTACGTACATCTTTCGGGGCATCTACCAATCCGTATATAACGTGATAGACCTTTAAGAATCTCTTTCAACTTTTCAACACCGAGGGCGTTTTAAGAGCGTAGTGTAATTCTGATCAATCTTTGAACTGACATGAAGACAGTGTGGCTGTAAAAATGTGTTTAATGAGCATGACCAACATTAGCTGGAAAAATAATTTCACGAAATTGGTAAAAACTGCCTCATGTAATATCAAATTTCCATATCGAGGCCAATGAACATTAGGAAGACGCTATTCATCTAAAGTGTCTCTGGCAAATCTATCTAAGTGTTCTAAGTTCATCTAAAGTGTCTATCTAAGTTCTATCTAAAGTGTCTATCTAAGAATCTATCTAAAGTGTCTATCTAAGAATCTATCTAAGTTCATCTAAAGTGTCTCTCTCTCAGCGAGCTAAGCAGCTCGCTGTGCTCATAGTTTCGGACACTGGACTTATGATGATGAGTAGTCTGATGGAAATGAGTAATTTTGTCTGATCAACGGCATTTCCAATTACTGAAGCTAAATTAAATTATCTATATCACACGTGAACAAAAGATTATACAATGCAGGCTGTAGTGATTTCGTAACAGTATGGCATTTCTTTAGGTGGTATTCATGGCTATCCAGATGCATCTACAAGTATCCGACTGGTAAGTTACGAGTGCTTCTTCCTTTACGATCAATATTCGTTCATGATTTTACGGGCAATGGTAAATTTCTGGTGCTCTACCCACTTCTACCTGCGCCTATTCATTCCGATGATGTTTGCGTGTGATAGCAGGATAGTGCGTAGCTACACAAATTTAAGAATGCCAAATTACGGTTAGAAGTCTACAAATCTCACTGTTGTCCGAAACGTATATTATGCTCCATAAAACTCTGTGGAATGTAGATATTCTGAAAATAATACTTATGAATATAACAAAATTATGGATTGACATGAAGGAATTATGGTGTTATTGCCTACAGAATTCTCCCACATACTCATGGATTTAACTTTGTTTCCAGGTTACACTTCCATGAAGACGTTTCCATAAAGATTTTCATTAAGAGCCTGTTTGCAAAACTTATTGGCTATAGGACAGCAAGTGCAAGCTCATTAAACATATTTTTAACTAAGTCTTTTAGTTTTTAATTAAAAGAATAATAAATGGGAAGTTACTTGCACTTAATTACCATGAACGGTAAGGACATATCTTATGAGTAAAGCAACTTCCGTCTTAAAAAGTGCATAAGGAATGAAAATTGAAAAATCGATTTTACTATGATAGTAAATATAATTAACTACCTGCTGGATATATCATTTTTGTAATTAGTTTTGCGTATTTAAAATGTCAAGAGAACTCTAGTTTTGTATGCATGTGAACCGACTATGTCTTTCCTAGTTTCTTTCATTTTTATTTCATTCTTTTATGTTTTTAGTAATACACATTCATGTAAATATATTTTCATATGCTTTAGCCTTTATTAGAATACTTGTTCATTATTCTTTTTTTTTTTGTTTATTTTAACTGAAATACCATAACCTTTGAATCAGAATTATTTTTATTTAATATCGGTTTTATATCAATTTATGATATTTATTATTTGGCTTTCTTCCTCACATGATAGCTTTAAAAGTCAGTTATTTATTAACTTTATAGTAAGTAAACTTTATAGTAAATCAATTTTTATTTTGAACCTTCGATTAGCTCCGATTCCTTGATGAAATAAGTGTAAATTATATATTTGAAAACATTAAGACAGTCAACAAATAAAAACTAGAAAAATATTAAGGAAAGGAAGCATATACATTGACTGAGACTCGAACGTATAATTTAGAACTCAGAAACTAATACTCTAACATAAACTACTGAAGCCACCAAACAGTTTTTTTTTTTTTTTCTTTTTTTTTTTTCTTTTTTAACGTGTTGTAATAACTTATTCGAATTATTATCAGGAGAAATTATTAAGGAAACTGCGTGATCTTGCTTAATGCGCTTTCATCTGTTTCAAATTTATCGTATCACTAAAGAGAATATACGTTGTTCTTCAACTGTTTAGTAAAGAATTTTAATTGGATTTTTTACGCGATAATATAGCTAAGATTTTCTAGAGTGCCATTCAATAAAAATCGAAATCTCTATTAATGGAAATGATTACAAAAAAGAACTGAGAATCTCCTATTTAAAACTTCTAAGTAACTGAACTTGATTACCTTATTCAAGATATAATTAAATATTATAGTTAAACATTCGGTAAATCATTGTTTAATTTTTCCTTCTCGGTAGGAGAAAATCCCTTCTAGCGCAACATTCTCTTCCTCATCTATTATATATAGTACACCTATTTTGCTATCCGGAAAGAATTTATAAATATTTCCCCTTTCTTCTGAATAATTAACTAGAAAAGACTTGCGAATTTGTTCACCGATCACCAGATGACGCATGAGTTTGAAGACTAATTTCGATGTAGCATTAAATCATTGCTCTTCCCCTGCACTTCAAGTAGGACAGACCCCCTGAGCGGCTATCGGATTAAACCAATAGGGTTTCACTCTGTCACTTTCTGTGCCATATGATATATGATAGGATAGGAATCACCCTACAGCCATCTATATTAATAGGTACTTGACGTTAAGGAACCTTCTAAATAAAAGTATTCTCTGTAATACTAATCTTTGTCGTGTGTGGCTTGAAAAAGCTGGCAATATTATTGCGGAAGCTTAGTCTAATTAGAACTGTCAAATAAATTCCCACTGACCAAGGATATTTAATTAATGATAATTACTTCAATGCATAAAAAATTTTCTACATTGTACGAGTAGATATGCAGTTATCTAAAGTACTTTATATTTACTCGTCCTAAGATGCAATTTTTTTGTTGCATCATAAATGATAAATATTTAGTTTTCGTTTATACTAAATCTGAACGAACGAATATCAGGACGATTTATCCGGATTTGTCAAAATAGTAGTGAATACTTTAGAGAAATGATAACGCAATTTATTAACTGCAGTTTATATTTCGCTTCTATATTTCATTGAATATCTATGATTCTAGGCTCCTTCTCGTTATAGGAGAACACGTTTCAAACGATTTCCACCAGAAAGGGGTATGAGCATATTTCATACTTTCGAAAAGGAAAGCATACATTCGTCATTAGTTCATTTTGACTATCAAGTAAAATTTTCCTAAACATAAGAAGTATGTTTCATAAATTAGTTATCTAAATAAATAATTAAGTAACATTAAGAACATTTTTAAAATTCTTAATTGCCAATATTTCCTTTGGGAACAAAAATGTTGTTAGATGAGATAACAACAATGCAATTAAACAGTGACCAATAGGCAACGCTGGAGCATATATCCTTCTGCAGAAAACTGTTTGGCTCTTATTTTCTTATAATCGAAAATATCCTGATTTGTATAGACCTTAAATAATACTTTAATAGAAAAATGAAGTGATGTTAAACTGTTAAATTAATATACAAAAGCTCGTTTACCAATCATCAAGTAAGTAAACGAGCTTGGTGTATGGAAATTATCTTGGTTGTCTCCATTGTAACCTTAAAAGAAGCCAATTTCATTTGGTAGATCTTCTAGAAAGGCATCCTTTCCTCATGTGCTTGATCATAATTGATTAAACAAACAAGTAACACCTGAAAGCAAAGATTATATGTTATTAAAATTGCAGCAAAACACCGTCTTTCCGGTCTTAAAGAAGCTAAAGTCCTGTTTACACTACGGCTACTTTGATTCCAAGAAAAGTGTAAACTTGACAGATTAAACCGCATAGATAATGGTATAAAACTGAGTATCTATGCATTTATTGCATAAAATAAATGAAACGCCTAGATGATAACGTCACGCAGAAATTTCTGGGGTGAATATTTCCCGGGCGCAGGAAACCAGTTTCATTAAATATACAACCCCTATATCCTTGCTAACAAGAACAAGACATTCTAATATATTAGGAAAATCAAAACCATATGTTTATCTGTTTACCTAATAATATAAAAATTCCAATGCAACAATCTCCGGAGTGTCAATCCTACTACATTTACGTAATCCAATATTATAATATGCATGCATACTCAACAGTTGTGTTATGTAATGTTTCTTAATTTTATGTGTTATTATCCTCTTATGTTTTAATATAACAACTCCAATGTATAATTTCAGTATTCCTCAGAAGGAAAAGCATACAGTTATAGAGTCTCTCGTATTTTTAGGTAACGTAACTAACGAGCTCTCAAAAGACTGCATGAGAAATTATCTTCTAAAAAATAATAACTATCTAAAACAACAGAAATAACTATCTAAATAATTAAATAACTATCTAAAACAACAGAAAAGTCAGAAGAAGAGTGTAAAGGACCCTTTATTCATAACATATAGTTGAACAGATGGCCCTATTTGGGCTTACATAAAACCAACACTTATGGCTTAACTCAAACAGATAATGTTGAACTTAAAATAAATTGTAATTAAACTAGTCTAATGGCTCACAGGATAATTTAACGCACAGGAAGGCTCTGATTCTTAGAAGCCGGCGGAAACAAGCCTAATGGCTAGAAGCACTCATCCCCACAGAATGAAATCACTAGCAGTTCAAAATACAACGTTGCCTTCAAGCAGGCATAACATGCTCTAAAATCACCTTCCAAAAGCTTCGCTTAAATAGCACTTCACCTTAATACACGCCCACTGTCTGATTAGCATTGTGGCAGGAAAGCGTGGATCAAAACCAGATTGAAAGGAAAATTGCTTGAACTAAAGATTGACTGTTAGTCAAACTAAATGAATCCTTACCAAGTCAATTCCAACTTTTCAAGTTCTAGCTTAGTGTACTGAAGCAATACCTGCCCGATTTTGCAATGAAATCTGTAGTGCTCCATGCACTTTCACCTGTTTACCTGTAGTATTAAATATCAGTCTACATATATATCTACCGAGATGACACCAATTCTGTATCGCAGTACTCTTAAGCAGAAGATATCTCGGTGGCATTTTATGTGTGTATTAGTTACGTTAATCCCAGTACTTGTCTTAACCCAACTGAGAACAGCTGCGTAATTCTGAAGCGCTTAAAAATGTTCAGAATCCATTATATTGGATTATTTGAATCATAGGGAAGCAGGAAAGAGCTCTCTGCTTAATGGCATGGATGCCTTCACGGAGAGAATTTTGAAGGAAACTCTCTCGTTGTCACGTTACGCATGGAGAAAATTACGCAGTCGGTCCGATCACCAAACTTCGAACTCAGTTCAGAGCTTAATATCATTAGTTAAGTGAATCATTCATAGATATTTATTAATTTTAATGTTCTATAAATAACTTTTTGTAACTTGATAGTGCCAGAAAATAAATAATACAATGAAAAAATGAACAAAATTCAAATATATGGGCGAAAATTTGCATTATGTATCCTTCACATTTTTGACTTCAGTCACTTTGTAAATATTCATTACCGCAACATTTTCGATTAAAGTACTTTTTATTAACCTCTATTTGATATTTTCCGTCATATAAATATCGTAGATTACGGATAATCTAGCCTTTAAAGAGCTAAACAGTAAGATGAATTAACGAAAAGTCCGCTTAACAATTTATAGGTTGGAGATCATATTACAAAGTATGTATATACTGTAAAAGTGGATGAAAAGGGGACACACACGTTCGTTACTACGTTTACTGGCCGTGAGAAGAAGAAGTTGGTACAATAGATATAGTTCGGCGCTCGCAGGCGCTCTCTTGCAGAGAACAAGTTCAAAATTTACATGAGGCGCGGACATATACGTTGCATGAAAATATTTAAATAATTTGGTGTTCAAATGAGAATTCAAATTAACGTAAAAGGGGAAAAGGTAAAAACTAACCAAAAACAATATGTACACAAGATAACCAGAACTTGAAACGAGCAGATGACAAACATTAACAAGCCTAAGCTTAGAAGTTCTAAGCTCCAAATTTTTTAAAAATTGCTTAGCTGAAGCTCTTACTTCAAAACTGTATAAGGTATTTTCTCCCTCCTTCCAACATGCCTTAGAGGTGTAACGGTAGCACACTCGACGTGTATTCGAGTCCCAGCGAAGGCAGTGCGCATTTTCTCATCTCCTGCTTCAAAAATCCTAATAACTGTGTTATGACGCCCGAAGTAAAAGGGTGGTGGATGTTAATTCGTCACCACCAGGATATGGTGATTGGGTACCCTAATCCCCAGTCGCCCTTTAAAAGGGGGAGTATGTAAGGTATATTCTCCCTCCTTCCAGTATGCCTTCGTGATAGCACACTCGGCGCGTATTTGAAAGGTCTAATTTTGAATCCCGGCAAGGGCATTGCACATTTTTCACATCTTTTGTTTCAAAAACCGTAATGACTGTACAACCGTTTTGAAGGAAATAGTACACGGTATTCGAAAGCAGTGCAGTTTAACATACTCCTATAATTAGCACCAAAAATTTGATTCGTGAAGCTAGAACGTGAAGGAATAATAGCCACTTAAAACTAAGCCGATTACAACGAAACCGCTTAACAAAGAGTGTTTAGAGGTGCGGTGGTTCGACTATAAAGTAAAGACAACTTTACAACAACCAACAAACAGTTTTATTTTTTGGACTGCAACTAAAAATCGAAATCGAAAAGAATTCCCAACCATAAGGGATCAAAACATGTATGTTTCTCTTGGAGTCTGAATTAAAACTGACTGAAGATGCTCAGAAACAATGCGCTGTACAACATAACTTTTAGTGCCGCATAGAAGGCAACAGAGAGTCTATTGTACTTCCCTTTTCTATAATCATAATGTAGTGTTATAAGGAAATACAAGACTTCATTTCATAGCTTCGTCTTTCTGTCGAATAATATCAGCGAGTGTCAGCATATAATTTAGTATTCTTAAAAAATTCATGAAAATATTATATAATATATATGAAGAATTGAGTTCATACATTGATCTGAACCTGTTTTCTTTTTATCTTTAGATTTGTCTTGACTACAGTGATGAAGAACTATCATATTTATTTAATAAATTAAATGCATATACGTACAATATATACAATTCCATAAGTATAAAGAGAATAATTTGAGCCGCCAATTATTTGGGATTTCATAAAATTCTTAAAACTGTGTAGTAATGTTTATCTTATACTTTTTTACCATTGGGAACTCAGTGTTTGCAGAAAGCTCAGACAATGTCTGGTTATCATTAGTTAATAAAAATTCTCCAATGCATTTATGATAAAGTACGCACTACGTGTCTTCTAAACTAGGTCAAAAGCCCACAGAAAAATTGCTAACTCAGATTTATCGGTTATCTAACATTATGTTTGGAGAAATGAAATTTCTGAATCCTTCTTAACCCATTTAAACATTAAAGGAATATTAATCGGGTTAAAACCCGAATCTATGTTTATCTTACCCACATAACATTGCAAAATACATAAAGTATAAATGTGTTCTCCAAAAATATCTTTATCTTAAGCAAGTTGAATGAAATACTTTTAAAATAGGTGACAAAATTAGATTCACAAAAAACAGTCATGTACTTATAAAATACCACGTAATTAGGGTTAGTTTTATCATTCTTTGGTAAAATTAAAAATTAAAATTAAAAAAAGCTAATTTCTAATTGGAGAAGTAAAATTTTTTAATGTAATTTATCGACAATTAAAACTAGCCAAGTTAGAAATCCGATATCAAAGAAAGTAGTAAATTGTTTTTTGAGTGAATTGAAAAGCGTTGTACATTCCTACAGCTATGATTAAAGGAATTGCTATGGAAGTTGCCATCCATTAGATCTCATCTCTTTTCTCGGTGACACCGGCTACACTGAACGTCGTTTCTTCCTAACTTGGCGCCTTTTCACATTTATGTTGTTGTTATGATATTTGTTTATATCAAGCCGTAAAATAGAATAATTATTTATAACATAATTTCATTTACAAAACTTCAGAACTCCTGTAAAGCAGGCATGTTACCAAAAAACATTTGCATGCATGTTACTTAAAAATCACTTACTATACTCTTGCACTGTTGTCCATCTTGTCATCACAAAATTAGAAGAACAAATAACGCTGCCCAGTAGATATAAAAGTTAGCGTCGCTGACTGCCATGCCGTAGGGCCCGGGTTCGAATCCCAGAGAAGGCACGGATGTTTGTATAGTGTCGGTGCGGCATTGCGGCACTCTAATTATGCGTCGAGCCGAAAGTCCTCTCGTATGGTTTGGTGGAAGGGGAGACGGATGGAAACGTCGTACCGGACTCGTCGTCCCCCCGGGGGATGCTCTCCATCAAAATTAAGGGTGGAACTGAACCAAATCGCACTGTCACCTGTTAGGTGCTCAAGGCTGTTGCCAGCGAGACAGGCGTAATCTAGCACTCCTTATCGCGAGGAATTTCGTAATTTTACTGCAATTTCAAAAATTAGCGCACATTGTTTACTGATATCTGAAATTCCCGGAGATATACGAGCAGATCAAAATGAATTTAGATTTCTTGATACTATAGAAAACAAAATAGAAGAAGATTAAATTAATAATATTTATTTTAGAGACGGTTTACTGCAAAACGTAATCCAAATCGTGCAGCAGATCAGAAAAATTCACTAAAGCAAAACTATAGCAAAATTAAAGCTAATGGAAAATTCGATCTTTTTGGAGCGAACTCTTCCAGTCCCCGTGAGATTCCCTTATATTTGTACAATCAATGCATCTTGGAAGAAAACAGTTGCAGTCTCAAAAATTCGAATTTGACAACAGATGACAGTACTTTTATCATAGGTGGTTACATCGTTCTGCAGTCTGAGTCGTTTATGGGAAATATGTAGTCTTCAGCGTTATTAGGCAAGTCATTTGCCTAATCAATTATGCCAAAGTTTAGATGTGATTATACTCACACATTGCTACAGAACATTAACTTGCTAATCTGTATAACGAAACTGGTTGACAATGTACAATTAATGGATTATTTGAATTATGGTCAGAAATATTTGTGGGATGACTGTATGACTTATAAAAATGGAAGGGATTATTCACCTCTCTGCTTAATGTTTTACTATAAAAATATACTTGTCTGCTATGAAAGAGTCCTCAAGAGATTGTGTAAAATATACAGAAACTCTAACCTGAAAAGTATGGAAATAGTTTCATTATACATGAGTTTCGATTATTCATTGATTGTACTAAGTAGCAAGAGGTATATACCAAACTTTTGTAGAATCAATTCTCCATTAAATGAAACTTTTGGTTGCAAAAGAAAAAAATCCTATTTCTTTCTTTGGAATGCTTTAGTTGATCGGTTTTATTGCCTATTTTACATTTTTTTGTAAGTTTGCTAGAATAGGAATAACAATCGTCAGTCAGTCTGTTCATCAGCTCTTGTTAGAAAATCTGTATACCAAAAACCTCTAAAGGTTTGTTTAATGTAAAAACAATCATTCTCTGAACTTTGTAGTCAAAAATAAATATATCAATACGTTTCTACTTACAAATTAACATTCTTCAAACACGTATACTGAAAATGCATCTTGAAATACTCAGATATGGTTGTTTAATTGACATAGCGTATTACGCTGAAGATACTTAAATATAAATAATATCTTTATATATAGAATGTAAAATCTTATTTTTTCCTCTTCTTCCTCCACTACCATTTTCCTCTTCTTCCTCCACCACTAGCATTCTTACGGAATGACCAAGTTCATCGGTCATTTTAGTTGTGTCCCCATCGAGATTAAAACTAAATTAGATTCCATGCAGGGGAGATGGCTGCTGGAATCACAAGACTTTTCAGAACTGCTGCAACAGAGGTGGCATGACCCCGTATTAGCTGGCATGTCGCCTCTTTCATTACAATACGATTTTTGCTACAAAAATTTTTATTAAGGACTGGCAGATTGGATATTCCCGTGATTGACATCTATATCGTTACCAGTTACTTTTGAAACTCTAGATGTGTACTTAGGAGTGACACTCAATAATACGCTAACTTGGAAAGACCATATTAACCGTGCCAGAAGCAAAGCATTAAGTGTAATTGCCTACTCCCACTTACTAGAAGAGATTGAAGCTTAGTAAAGAAAAGGCATTTATATATTGCTGTCATATGGCCCATTTTCTTTCATGCTTCGCCGGCCTGGGCGGCTTACTCTAAAAAAGATGTTGAAAAACTTCAGATTACGCAAAACAAAGTCTTAAGACTTATCACAAATGCCCATTTCTACGTATCTAATGACACCTTACACAGAGACCTGAGGATTGAATATGTAAATCATTATTTACATAGAATGAATGCCAACTTCTTTAAATCTGCCTTATTATGTAAACATCTTCAACATTTCCATGTTCTAGACTACATAGCCTTAGATGAGAATTACAACATCAGGCCATATGCGGCTCACTTACTAAGGGATCTGAATTTCCCAACTTAGTAGTTGTTAGAGCATTGCTTCAACTTGTACTTATGTAAATAGGCTTTCTCTATTTATCCTAGTTATCATATTTAATCAAGAATTTCAATTTTTATTATCATTTTGTATGTTATATTTCATGTATTAATTCAGTATTTGTATTGTATTGTATTGTACAACTAAAATTTAATAAATTGTGTTACTTTCATGTGCACTGGTTAGGACGCAGACATGTACTAACGCGGCTCTGCCGCAGTCAGGATTTTAGTTAGGACTTCTCTCTACATTGCAGGACTTTGGTTTATTGCAACCTTGCGGTGCAAACGGCATCTCCTTCATACCATATATTTGGTTTTATTTAATTTAAGGAAATTGCACGTCAGGGGCTCTATGTAATTCCTCAGTGAGCTGAATAAGTTTCCCATAATTGGCAATATCTCAGCAATAGTTGTCCAGACTAGACTGAACTCTAGATGTGAATTTAATTCAAACCAAGAATAGAATTTCATTGGAATGTGATAAGATTGAGCCAAAGGAGAATCAGCTTGATATTTACATTGATGGGTCCGGGATTTGTGAGAAATTAGGAGGTGATTTTGTTGTCTGTTACTATGGTACTGAAATGGACAATGAAAAATTTAAATTGGAAAGCAGTATTTAAGCAGAACTTCTTACAATTTTTAGAGCAGTGCAGTGGGTATAATAAAAGATAATCTACCATAAGAAAATGACTATATCTTCTGATTGTCTATCGGTTTTATAAGCCTTCTCTAACCCGGACTAGCAGAATATTTTGATTCAAACAACAAAAGAACTATACACAAGCCTTCTTAAGAAACTTAAAATTAGACTTGACTAGATTAGAGAGCATATTGGGTGCTTAGGCAATAAAAGGGACGATGACCTTGCTAAAGAAGTGGCTTTGCAATTTAATGCTTCAAAAGCGAAAACGTCGGATTCAAAAAGAAAGGCCATACAAATTACGCTAAATAATTTATACAAGAATTAGCATATGCTATGGCAGGACTCTATAAAAAGAAAAAGAGTCTGCATAGTTTTAAAATTAAAAGAAATACAAAACCTATCTCAAGCACAAATGTTCATCAAATGATAAGCGACCACGGAAGACTTCCCTGTTATTATAATAGGTTTGCCTTCAAGATAATGATAAATACAAGTTACGCAATGTAATTGAAGATGCTCGTCTTTTTGTTGAAGAGTGTGCTATCAGTAAAGATATAGAAGGAGCGGACAAGGAATTTAAAACATTGAGTTACAATAGTATAGCAGTGATGGGAAAAATAGGTCAAAATAGACAGAAAATAGGCATATGTTAGTTTGCATTTGAGTGCGCGTTTTGGGTTCAGATTCTAACGCTCTTTTTCCTTTATGAGTGCGTAAAATATAAAATTCCAAAACTCTATACATAAGTATCTTCTGGTTGTATTTCATGATTGCTCTGTTTTATGTTTTTCTAATTTTGTGAGGGGGGGGGCATGTTAGCTATTGTTTCTGGTTTGCTCTGGCACAGCCCATAAAAAGAATAACAGAGCGTTTTACACTCTGCCAGATGTGTTGGGTTGCGCCCTTTTTGTCACATGACATGCCTTTACCTGTACTCAAACTCTGGCAGCTGGTTCCCTATTCATTTGGCAGAGCATGCATGGGTTATCTGCCTAAAAGAAGATATGCTTTCGTGGAGAACCTTCTAAAAGAAACTGACTTGGATCCCCGTTACACATGGTAAAAATAACGAAAACGGCCAAGAAGCCAGGCCGTTCTTGTGGAATCGAACCCAGATTGAACTACCAGTGTTCAGTGACTTTATCTCTTTCATCACATTATAGGAATATCTGCCAGTCTCATTAACTCACACTCACCCTGTGAGTCTCAGTAGTCACTAAGCATAACAAATTTACGCGTGGCAGATTATGTACAGCAACTCGTATATTATTATGTTTGTGTCATTAGTGTACAATGTTTATACTCGTATGTTATGTGCATGTTTCTGTATGTTTATTGCATGTTATTATGTTAAGTAATGTTATTTATGTTACGAAATGTATATATAGTTTTATTATGCAACCATGCGAAACTGTGTATCAAATGTATATCAACAGCACTTCTGCAGCCGTTGCTTATCAGTGTGAATGCATTTGCTGTTTTAAAATTAACTCCGCTGGAAGTCTTAAGGGGACCTACGGAAGATATTATCTTTAGATAGTAGAGAACGACGAACATATACCTGCTTACCACTGGTGATCACGAGGTGTTCTTGTACTCTATACTTACCTGTTAAAGGATGCTGCTAGAAAGCTATCTTTATGAAAATCACTTTGTACTTGTTGAAGGGCAACTTTAGTAACAACGTGAATTTTATGAGGATTCTTAGTGCTTATTGAAAACACTATCTGACACAAAATTCCAACTATTTCTCAATTAAGAAGTGGTTCTTTATTTTCTCTATGTATCATTAGTTAGAAAAATTTTTCCTCAAGGTACAAAACTTGCAAACTTTTTTAAATAATTTACTCTCAAAATGTACAAGAATAGATCATTTAGAAATAGCAAAAACAAATGAAATGCGAAACAAAATATAAGGGGTATAAAAAGGAGAAAACGAGTTTGGCGTATTCAGTGACAATTTTGTGGCACAGAGCTGATGCCTTCTTCCATTTAATAATGAAAATTAACTTTGCCTTGTAACCCAATTTGAAGTAAAATAAGCTTCAGCCTAAATTCACCAAAGTCACTCTACGTGCTGTTAAAAACAACTGACACCCCTGAAGCAAAATTTACATCACGCTCACCGTTATGCAAATTGCGGAAGTTTCTTCTAAATGAAATGAATTTTTCTTGGAGAAGAAACTCGCAATCTCTATTTTCCACGCAACGGCTAATTCTGTAATATCTCATGGCATTATTCTAATGAAACTCCGTACATTTTTCTATATTACACGCATGATGATGGGGAATTGCACACTAAATGGCAATGCTTAGGGTGAAAAAAAGAGAAAAGCATCTTATTATATATAAACCCCTACGCGCAAGCAGTTAATAAAGCCAGTGGGCTTTCGATGCATGTAACCATAGTTACAGCGTTATTAGCAACTCCCGCGCATTAACGAATCTCCTATTGGTCCATTTCTCTGGGGATCACAACACGTCACGCTTCGTTTCATAATGGCGACACCTACACGTCAAAAATGGCCCTCAACAATATTGCAGAAACTCATGGACACTGTAAGTGAGAAGTGTATCAAATAATCTAAACACAGACAAACACATGTGGCACTGGAAGATGTTTGTTTGTTTATGATTCAAGATGACAGAGCAGGTTAGTCCTCTCCTGATTCAACATTTTCTTCCTTCATGCCAAACCTTAATAATAGCTCGTGAAATTAAATCTAATGCAAAAAATCGTATTTTCGTTAAGAGTTAGTGTGTTGGATAATATTTACGGTTATTAATTTAGAATGAACTTAATTAGTAAAGATAATAAGTTGCTATGAAAATATTCGCATAATTTAGAATTCCATCGCATATTTGTAAGAACTAAAAAAATCAAACTCATATCTTCCGAAGTTTATGTTTGATGTGAATAATTCGAGAAGGAATAAGATATTAATTTTTTCAATAAGTTTATCTCTCATAAAACAACAGCGTCCTTCATAAATAATTCGAAGGATCTGTTAGAGTGCATTTTGTTGTCATTGCAATTTATTTAACAGATTTTAAAAAGCAGTGGAAAGTATCTATATTCATGCAGACAGAATTTTCATAACTGATGCTCAGTACTTCATCTATAAGAATCTTATATAAATATACTGGAACAGTGTAATGAAATTTAGGAGTTTGTTGACGTCAAATTTACAGTTCAAAGCTCTTTTTAATAATATAGCTTACAAAAATGTATTTAAGTTTCAATAAATTCAACAGCAGCTTAGGAGATTATATTTTAACCTCCGAATTGATAAAAAGAACAAAATTTTTGCAGAAAACAGAATTTTGTTCGAGTTTACAATGCATATTACGTTTTAGCAGAAGATTGTCAGAAAAGCAAAAAAACATAGAAAAAAATTAGAAATCATTATAAAAGTTTAAATTTTGTATTTTCCAGTTGTGTATATGAAACTCACAGCAATGAACTACGGATTTCAGAACTGTTTGCATCAAAAATCATGCCAATAACACAAGTTTCAAGATTTTATTTAAACTTACTTAGTTTATGTTTAAGAATCTTTTGCTATATATCAGTCAAATAATAAGATTATGACAATTATACAGGTCTTCAGAAAATTATTTCATGATATTTCATTCTTTAAAAGTGCATAATTTTCAAGAAAAGTTTTGTTAAGTATATGTTAGATATGAAATTTAAGTTTCAAACCCTGATTTTTTTAAATAGATTTTCGTAACAATCATATATCGTTTCATAAAAAATAGTTGTTTACTGTTTTTTAAATTTATTATCTTATTTCATATCTCTTGTATTACTAAATTATTAACCCTCTGATCGGCAAGGCCATGTATATACGGCCTACAATATTTTTTGTGATGTATGTAAGAACATATATATACGTGCATCTTGAAAAATAAATTCACTATAGTAAAAGTGCATAAATCCAGGTATATAGTACCACGATCATTTTGGCATTAAAATCAAGAAAATTCCTCTTTTTTGTAGCAAGTTTTGGAAATTTAATATTAGAACTTCTGTGATGTCACATGTAAAGGCTATATGTATTGAATTTTATACATCATTCGAGAATATTTTGTATACGTATAAGTTACAAACGAATCCAGATAGTCAAATTCATTCCGTGCCGATAATTTTATATTTTGTAATTTTGTAAAAAGAAGTTATATGTATGAAGAACAAAATTTTTTTTAGAAGTCATGTTAATGTGTGCTTATTATATCAAAGTTAAAAGAAAGAATGAACTTTAAAAATTAGCTGTATCAATGTTGCAAAAACCTAAATTCAGTCATTAGAAGTGATTCCTAAAAACCGTTAAATAACATGAACCGAAATTAGTAGAGTCATTAACTAAAAATGATTCGTATGAAAATGAAAGGCATCAATACCAAGAAATCAAATTCTGTGAATTCTTCGAGAGCAAATTAGCTGCAAAATCATTTTGAACATTTTTAAACTAGCTCCCTGCATTTACCGCAGCTCAGGTTATTACAAAGAATCATTTACAATGTCTTAAAATATTTTTTTTAATTTACAATAAATAAATTACACAACCAGTTATCAAATTTGTTTTACTAAAATGGCTTCGAATGGTTTTTCTTAAGAATTTCTTGAATGCTCAATGTAGTCACATTTATCGATTCAATAGACACATATGCGATAATCGGTTTTTAATACGTACTCATGCAGTTTATCACGCTCGATGAGATCCACAGCATCAGTGATAAGACTGTGACGATTCTGGATTCCTTTGTGAGGGGTATAGGCAAAAATACAGTATCCAACTCGAAAACTGAAGTGACCATTGCATTTATCTCTTATCTTCTTGTTTTATGATTTCTGCCTACCTAAGCAGTTAATGTTGATTAAGTTTCTCTGACGAATGCTCTCTTTTGTTATTACAAATTATAACTGAAATACCCTCGCATAAGAACTCCATATTAATATTCTGTTTTAGTAAGCCGGACAATAATCGTCTTAAAAGTAATAATTGTCATTGCTTTCATTCAATTATGGCATCAACCATCTTTCCATTATGTTGTTGTTACATATGGCTTTATTGGAAGGATCAATCCAAACATACAAAACACTTCAAGTATCGCGCAAGAACAATGATATATAATAAATATAAGAGCAAATATTTAAGGTGAGAACGAGAACATGGGAAAAAAAGTTAAAAATTTAAACAACAGGGAAAGGAACATAAGAGATACAGTCTTTACAAGGAGTGCATGAAAGTTCTGGCAGTATAGTTTGCTTATCTAACCACGTTTCAAAGACGCTTTGTCTAGTTCTGGGCATATAAGAAGATGCTCTGGATTCATCATGCCCGTATTGCAAATTTTGCGTGTACTAGATGGAAGGATGCCTATTTTATTAAGATGATGTACCATGCAATTATGGCCTGTTTTCAGTCTGAAGTTTGCCTCAGTCTCTTTACAAGGTTTTTGGCAAAACGTTTTCCAAGTGTCTTGAATATTAACCCACGATTTTCCTGCTTATTTTACTGCCTGGTCAGATTTAAGAGTATCCATTAATTTCTCAAAAATATTCTTTTTAATTAAGTCTAGAGGAAGTGATTTGTTGCCTTGTGGCTCAAGTGTTCCTGTCTTGGCTAGTGAGTCTGCCTTTTCGTTACCGTCGATACCGACATGTGAAGGGATCCGTTGAAAAACTACTTTTTGATGTATTTATAAAGAAAGTTCAAGATTTTTCTTATTTTTGAGATAATCTGGGTATCTGTGTCATAACTACAGCTGGATAGTTGCTTTGGAATCGACTAGAATAACTGCTTTATAGAAACAATCAATCTTTATCTTGAGCTTTTCCAGAGCTAGTGAGATTGCAAGGAGCTCTGCATCGAAATTCCACATGAAATGTCCCACAGGAGTACATTGGAAAAAGAGTTTACTGTATACACCAGCCCCAGAGTTGGCTTGTATTTTAGAGCTATCAGTGTATACTCTAGTCCATTCAGGTTCAGTGCATGAATAACATACATAATGTGTTTGCTTTTAATATTGTATCAGGAATGTCTTTCTTTCCCAAGTCATTAATATCTAGCTGGTATTTGATATCAGTATATTCAAGGGGATTAACCATGACCTTGTTACAATTCATTGATTTGTTTTCGTGTATTCCTTGTAATAATTTCTCACAAGCCTCTAGGGTAGACATTTGGGTCTTCATAGTATTTGGTTTGCATTCGTTTATCTGGGTCTTCATAGTACTTGGTTTGCATTCGTTAATCCAATGCGCTTTATGCGATGCTTTCATTTAAGCAAATGTACCAACTGCTTGTTTCTTGATTTCATTATTAGTGGGTTGGAAGTATAGCTTTGCATAGCTGTAATCGGGATAGTTTTTAGCCCTCCTGCGATGGTCCGAAGAGCTTTGGTTTGGGCTCTTTCCAAAGAGTCAATCTTCTCTTGTGTGGTAGAGATTAACAGCTCAGTTCCGTATTTGAAAATAGGTTTAATATAAGTGTTGTAAGTTTTATTTAGGGTAGTTTGTGAGCTTCCTCATTTGGTACCGGCTAATCTTTTCAAAATTGAAGATCTCTTCTCTACTTTTTCTATTCACATGATTAGTAAAGTTTAATTTGTTGTCCAGTACTATAGCTAGATATATGGTACTAGTGCTTTTTGAAGAGGAGTATTGTCTATTTTTAATTCAAAGTCTGTATTCGCGTATCTCAAAGAAAAGAATTGGTAAACTGTTTTTTTATTTATAATCATATTTGTTCTCTTTACACCAGGTCTGTAGGACCTCAAGTGCATTATTCATTATAAGTTCAAGTTTTTTTTCTTTTGGTCTTCGTATTTTTTGGAATTTTCTGCTTCTGTCCAAATAACAACATCGTCTGCGAACATACACACATTAATACCTTTAATGGTTTTTTAACTTGGTTGCCAAATCATTTATATAAATTTTAAAGAGGGTGCAGCTGCTAACTGCCCCTTGAGGTAGACCTAATTTACTTTGTAATTTGATTTCTGTTCGTTCTATCTGGTGTTCGCTCATCTGTGGGATAGAAACTTTTTGTACCAGTTATAAATTTTCCCGCAAATTCCATAAACGTGAAGTTTGTTTAGAAGTCTCCTTCTCCGTATTGCGTCGTAGGCTCCCTGGGAATAAATAAAGACAGCCAAAAAGCTTCTCACCGAATTAAAACCGATTTTAATGTTGTGAACCAACTTCAGAATTGAATTAGTAGTGGGCCTGCCTTTTCTGAAACCAGTCTATTTTTCTGCTAGAATCTCGTTTGACTCCAGGTAAAACCTTAGTCTAGAAGTTATCATTCTTCCAAACATCTTGATTGTAATGAAAGTAAGTGAGATTGGTCAGTACGATTCTATATCTTCAGGTGGTTTTCCTGGCTTTAAAATTGGAATGACCTTCGCTTTCAGCTAGTTCTTTAAAAGATTGAGTTTTGCATTCCAGAACTTATTATAAATCATTAAAATGAAATTCCTTGCAGATTGGCCCAAATGTGTCATGAATTCTGGGAATATATTATCTTTTCTTGGTTGTTTACCATTTTGAATGTCTTGCTAGTCTTATTCAATTAGTCTATTGAGAAATCCTCTGTAAAATGTTTGTCTAAGTTCATTTCATTCTTCACTTAGTACTTCTTTCGTGTTTTCAGCATTTCTTTTCCTGGCTCTTTTGCTCTTTACTGAGTTAGTACCATTCAAGGGAGAAGTTATTGAATATTTTAGCAATCTGCCTTGGATCGCTTATTTCCTTAATTAATTTTTCGTGTTATTTTGCTATTCCGTGCATTCGTTATTTGTAAGCCTTATTTCCATCCGTTCTGTAATCCAATTTATTAAGAAACCTATTTCAGAATTGCCTTTTTGTTTCTAAAACTTTCCTTTTCATTACAACGCATTCCTTTCCTTTCTTCTTTCCATTATATCCAAGTAGATCTTCGTCGATGATGTAGAGATAGCTGCTGTATTAGCAAAGGGGGGAAACGTTTAGAGTATATGAAACAGGTTAAAAAACCTAATGGTTTTCTCTATTTCAGCTTAATAAAATTTGGTATAGGTTCTATAGTTTATATGTTGTGAATCATTAAGATGTTTCACGGACTAATAAATAACCCTGTACTATAATAATGTTGTCAGGTTGTCATTTTCACTCCAATTCCTTAACGTTGACTTTTTAAATTTAGTTGACGCGATAGGTTTTCTGAATTTTTCATGCTTTTGTAACTATTGAAAACATTTACGTGATAGTTGAACGCAATACTTTCATAATCTTCCATTAAGCCTCTAACCGGCAAGGCCGTATATATACGGCCTAGAATATATTTTGTGATATCTCTAAGAACGTAAATATACGTGTATATTAAAATATGTCAAAGAAACTAAGGCAATATATTGAAAGTACACAAATAAAGGTATAAAATACCAGGAGAATTTTTACATTAAAATCAAGAAAATTATTTTTTCTCATAGTAGGTTTGGGAAATTTGAGCTTTCTTAACTAAAACCCTGAAGTTGGTTTGGGATAAGTTACCTGTTGAAACACATTGACAGTGAAGTTCCTTTAGAATTCATAATTTTTGATGGAGTGAATCTCATTATTAAAACACAAATCGGAGTTAAAAGATTTGCGTTAATTTACTCTTCCTCAACCATCGTCCATGATATTCTGAAATAGGAAGGCTGTACGAATCAAGAAATGACAGTATCGGGCCAAATTGAAATTATTTTGAATATACATCTGAGGAAAACGCAGAAGCATAATCGATCGAGAAGCGTTAGAACAATGAATACTACAGGTTTTATCAAATTAAGGGCACAGTAAGGCAGCGGCATGGACAAATCAATTGTTATATTAATATGGATGCAACAAACCGAGTTCTAAGTGCCATCGCAATATTATGTAGCCTTTAGAATATCACCGTAAAAAGTGTTTTTATGCTTCTCAAGAAGGAATATAGCAGATCTTTTTCCGGATAAAATGCTGAAATACCAGTGTAAGTTTTTATTATTATTTTAACAAATTCTTATTTTATAAGCTGTTTTATATATGATGTTATCTAAAACTTCTGAAGAGTTTCATTTTTTAGACTACTCTTACATTAATTGTAATTTTACAAAGACATTTCTCGATTACCTGTGCTTTTCGATTATCCATACTTAACGTGCATCAGTTAGCATAGATTATCTGGAATTCAATCAATCTTCAAACTAATGTATTTTCAGCTTTGAAGTTCCTCAGTTACAAAGTCTGATTTCTAGGAATTTCTTAATTATTGTCCCAATATGTTTATTTGTTAGCCTTCCATATTCGCTGGAAATTTATACACAAAACTAGAAATAAGTATTAAATAATAACATAAAAGATAAGCAAGAGCGACCGAAAAAAGTTACGAAACCTAGACTCTAAAGTTGAAGAAAATCAGAGAACTATTAATTTAAAGGGAAGTGAACAATCCGTTAATGAAATTTAATTATCGGCGCTACACTAAACATAAAAGAAACATTTTGTTTTACAGGTTTCACTAAATTATATTCCTGGGTGCCGTAAATCTTTAATTTGACTTAATCCATTGTTAATGACTGAATATTTTAAATGTAAACATGCGGATATTAACAAAATTTGTGCGTGAAACATTGGATCTAAGTTAGCACTTCCATAAGAAAATATGCGTATTCGATAAAGATATAAATCATGCATCAAGAATTGTTAATCAATGGCTATTTTATACTTCTTTAGTATACATTACATCAGTCTCCAGATTTAAATCTCATAGAACATTTCTCGTATGAAATCACATGTGAAAAAACAATACAGGATAGTGGAAACAAAGCGAACCTTCAGACTTTGTTAATGAAGAATTAAAGTATTACTAAATGAAATTCAACAGTGAATGTTTATGAAATCCGATCAGAAAGGCTTAGAAAAATTTCTTATCCCCAAAACAATCCAACTCATTATTACTTGCGATTTTAGATTTCCTAAATAATCATAGAGAAATAATTTTCGCTCATGAACTTTTACTAATTTTATACCTTACTAGCGGAATTACCCGACGTCAGTTAAGTTACATTAAGAGTAATGAATCTAACAACAGAGAGAAGGATACCGCTGTAATCCTTTTAATAATAACGACGCAATAAATACGATTCATAGTCATATATTTTTCCGTCTGATACGATATGGAACCTACATTAAAAATTTTTCAATAGAAAAATAAACTAATTCTCTCTCATTATATCAGCAACAATGGCACGCAGTTTTTAATGATTTTCGTCTTTCTAATCAAATGGTCATATAAGCTCAAGTTCCATCCAATATTTCACCTATATTCAATTTTAGTCGATTAAATGTGGCAAAAAATTGATCATAATTGATCAGAAATCACTAACGGGAACAAACAAACACACAAGCAAGCATTCTTTAAAAATACATATATTTTGTAAAACTTACAAGTTTTTTAATAACAACTCTACAATTTGGAAGCGAGCGGTAGCAACACATTTCGAAATAAAGAATTTTTATCTCCAACACGCCAGACTGTTCCCACTCGAAAAAATGAATGCGAAAATGAGCGCTTTCAGAGTTTTTAATTAATATTTCGGCTGATTAAAGTCGTACGAAGGTAGGAACAGTCAGAATGGCTTCGCACGAATTTTTGAAATCGGGAATAACGTATGTAATGTTTGGCAATGGTATTTTTGTTTCATTGCAAAACTTATGAATTTTTTATTAACAAACTCTACGATTTGAAAGCGAACAGTGATGACACTTCACGAAATAAAGCAGATTTTTATCTCTAGCGGGCGAGAATGTTGCCACTCGGAAACAATTACGGCGAAAATTAGCGTTCTGAGAGGTTTTAATTAATATCTCTGATTTTAGCAATTTTTTTGTGAGGGGGACGAAATGGACGTCGACCTTTTCCAGCACCCAAAAAAAAATTGTAATAAGTTTGGTAACGATTTGTAGTGACTGAGTTAATTATTCAATAATTGTGTAATTTTGAACACTCACACAGACATTCTTCTTTATACATGTATATATTAACTTAAAAATGATTATTTTACTTACTTTATTTTAAAAGATAGGACGTCATTCTGCATTTTTTTAAATCGACCAAATTCTTTTATAGTACTTTATTAGGCATAACATTTTCTAAGAAAGATACACTAACAATTATTTTTCCTCTTTCGTATTTTCATCTTAATAAAACATTCGAAATAACAGTTCTATGAATAAACTTAACAAGAATTACGGTATTAAGAGTGCAATGATGTTTAAAAGCTGCTTTAGTTGCAGTTTTTTCTTCCCAAAGTTATTAGTGTTCTGAACATAGCTAATTATACACCTGCCTGAGATATCTTTAACACATTGAGAATATAAAATACCTACCTAGGGTCTTTAAGCTGAAAATTTGTGTCAGTATTTGGCGAATATAACATTAATTATGTATAAAGAAGATGTTTCGTAAAGTATTATTAAATGTGATATCATTATTATAGCAGTGTGACTGAGCAATTACTAACTGCTAATTTCCCGGTGCTTCGTTTTTTCAAACATGCTACCACTAGAAATTCTCTAAATTGCATGCTGACAGCATTGTCTGGAACAGAGACAGTCCTAAATTCTAATTACCTTGTCATACCTACCTACCAATTCATTTCGCTTGCCATGGCAGCCTGGAAAACTCATTCCTCTGGAGGGATGTTAGCTGTGTGGGTGAGAGTCAAAACAAAATATAAGCATTTCATTCCAGAATACACGGAAGTGAAACTGCTAATGGGATATCCCAGGGAATTGTTGCTCCCTTAACGGAATACGACAATATTTGCAAATGTGTTCTGGGAACATGAAAAATAAAAGGAAGTATGCATATAAAAATTAGGAATTTGCCACGCCCAATATTTGCCAAGGAAAGGCCTTCGAAAAGCCTAGTTTAATGAGATTCAGGCTAAATGTTTTCTCTAGGGGTGCATACGTGTCGTTTTGATATCAATTCACGATAAATGAGGTCAAGCTTTGTTGAAACGTTGACTTTTCATGAAAGTAATAAATGATAATGATCTTAATTTCTATTCCAGTGTAATGAGTCTCTTTCAGGTTAGGCATCTCTAGAATTTATGTGTTTTGTCTTGTAAGAGGTCTTTTACCTTAAGTCCTTCAAATTTGAAATTGTTGTATAAAATTGTTGTACAGTCATCGAAAAGGTGTAGATCAATTTGTTAAACACAAATTTAAAAAAGTATTATTTGAAACAATGTATTTTCTTCCAATTTTAAATACAATTTAAACTTATTTTAAATATTAAATTTCTTTCAGATGGAAATATATAATGTTTAAGTTTAAATTAACCTATTCAGTTTTTCTTTTCTTTTTACCTGTTCCAGTTTAAAATACGCAGAATAATTTTCTATAAAAGAAGGAGATTAAAGATATAATAAGAGTTACTAACTGATAGAGCTACTGATATTTGAAGTATTGTTACATATTTTAAGAATTAGTATATTAGTTTTTCTAGCTAAATGAGAGACACGTTGATTTTTTTATCAATAAATGATTAATTTTTTTACTGGTAGTCAAATAATTCTGAGTCAATGCTGAAAATTAAAATCAGCCTTTTATAAATTAAAGCTAGAGACTTGGTTACCTTCGTAAATTGTATTTCTATTATTAAAACTTTTGCACGCACGATTTTCTTTTTTAGCCCTCTGAGTGTCACTTTTTTCAGTTTGTTCATGAAGGTCTATCTGTATTTAAACAGTTTCTATTATCTAAAGTTTTATAATTTATTATTTCTATTCTACTGTTTTACTTTAGGCTCTGTTTTCATAAACGTCCACTCAATAAGAGGATATTTATATTAGTAAAGAATATAATAAAGCAAAATATTTCAAATTATAATCTAATAGATACTAGGTAAGGGTAAAAAAATTTCAAGATTTGATAAAAGCGGTCATGTCACTCGGGCCAGGGGATTTTAAATTGCACTAATTCGAACAAGGAACGAGTAACTAATGTGTATACATGTCTCATGAAAGAAATTTTAGCAATAGTATCTATGTTACTGTTATTGAATCATTTGATCAAATTTTTCCGACAATGATTCCCTTAATATGACAAATGTGATTCCCTTGATGCAATAACAAGGCTAGCCAGATTGGTTAGGGTTAGCAATTCAAAGTGAGAACTTGTATACAAAACAGAAACTTTGCCATGATTCTATCTGATTCAGTCTACTCTTCAAACTCTTACACGTTATTACGTAGGAGATTGTACTCGTAGAGTGAAACAGCTGAGTCGCTGGCACCCTGTTTGGCCCGGCAACTTTGCAATAAAATCCGATTCATTATTGTTCTTGTGTGATACTTGAGTATTTGGCAGAGCATATTTAAAGCTTTTGGCGTAAAGCTGTTTCCCAAAAGCCTTGCTAAATTTCTGTGCGATCTTCCACTCCACTATATTAATTACCAGCAAAAGAAGCAAACTAAAAGCAGTATCTAGGCATGTAAGGCGTGAAGAAAAGAATTTAGTCCTGGACTTTGTGAGACTACTATTGCCTGTTTTAGACTTGAGCCATAATTGTTTGCTAACCACGTTTCATTAAACTGGCTTGGCTAATCTTTTATGTGATTCTATACATATGGTTTCCAACACTGAAGACATGGACGCGTACGTTCCACTGCCGATTATGGGATTGAACAGCTGGTGAATAAATGACATTAACGTTAAGTGCTCAGAGTTTGTAATCAAGAACAACTATGTGTGAATTAGTTTCTTTTTTGTGTATGTACTTAGAAATAAATATTTTTACCTTTAAATATCCAGACTACAAACATAAGTGACATATAAAGAATTCTATGCATTTAAGAATTTTTCTGCAGATTCTAAAGATTTAATGGGAAAAAGAAATTTCTCATTTCAAATTAAATGGTGTTTTGGATTCTAAAACCTTGCACGAGATTATTTTCAAAACAATAAGCATACATGGGATCAAAATTCTGAAGAGTCGCAACCAATTAGAAAGTTTTTGAACATTTTCTTTATCGATAATAAAACTCATCAGGCCAATTACAGCTGCAATCTCACAAGTAACTTTCCTTCTTTATTACAGGAAATTAAACATGAAGATAATCGTCAAATTAGACATTACTAAGAAAACATATATTCTGCATAGCATAAGCTCTGATTGTTTCTTAAAAATATAGATTTCTTTATATCATTTGTCATGGATTGTTAGATAGCTTTGGACTATTTTGATATAATTAAATACAAAAAAGCTTTAAAAGATTCGCTCGCTGTCAACCTGCCAAGTGAAAACAGGATTATAAAAG
This sequence comes from Stegodyphus mimosarum, assembly GCA_000611955.2. Classification (NCBI taxonomy): domain Eukaryota; kingdom Metazoa; phylum Arthropoda; class Arachnida; order Araneae; family Eresidae; genus Stegodyphus; species Stegodyphus mimosarum. Next base: position 795,984 of record KK121684.1, on the reverse strand, counting down.
ATTGATTTGAAAAACTGATGTTCTCCTTGTTGAAACTTACCGCAAACATTTACAACTTACACGTAGCTGAAAACTCCTCATTCAGTATTTATTCCTTTTTAATATTTGTTTGGTATTTCACGCATTTTTCCGAACAGCTTTGACGTTTATTGTTTACTTGATTTTTAAAATTATAAGGTATTTCTCCCACCTTCTTCGCATGCCTTCGTGGTGTAGTGGTCCGGACACTCGCCGCGTAACCGAGAGGTTCGTCGTTCGATTCCCAGCGAAGGCGCTGCTCATTTTTATGTTTCCTGCTTCGAAATAAACCTAATGACTCTACAAAATGATAATTTATATTTCTGTCTGTCTTTCGTTTTTCATCATTATCTTCCTTATTCTTTATTAGTTCTTCATTCTTCAATTAATCTCGATTTTCTGCTCTATAATGAGAGCGAAATGAAGATTTTTGCAAAATAATTATTGATGTTTTAACTAAAAAATACGCATTTTAAATTCTATAGTTTTAATAATAATTCCCCTTTTTTATTCTTTTCAGAACAGCTAATTGTTTGATAATGGTAACGCACGTAAAGGAAGTATGCTTTCATGGAGGACTCTCTAAAAGAAACTGACTTGTAGGAAAAACCACGACCATGCAACCAATCAGATTCGGAGATTTGACCTGGGGCTGAATTACTAAATGTTTTGCCGTTTTATCGACACGATCATTGGGTGGGTCTACATTTAGCAAAAAACTACTTAAACTCGTATCGAAACTAAATTATAAAAATTGAAAGCGTGCTTTAACATTTAAGATATATTTGAATAAATCGTATCTCCGTATATCTTATGTTCATCATTCCAAATGTATAACACGTAATCACCACATCTGTGTTGAAATATTTGAGATACTCTTTTGCGAGGACTTAGATAATGTAAATATACCTGTCTAGTCATTGTGTATGTTTGGGTCATGATGTTGATGTTTTTAAGAAAACTATATGCCAGTAAATTTGCTTGCTATTACTCGAGTAAAGCGTACGTCGAACGTGTTTATGTTGGAACGATATGTGACAAACACAATGTCTAATTCAACTTCACTTTAAGTAATCAGGGATTTCAAATTATTACAAATTAGTGTCTCGTGAAACTAAACTAATTGTTTGCTTGTTAAAGAATCTATTATTATCAAGTAGAGTATAGAGTTGCTAATTATAAGTGAATTCACAAATACCTAAAAAATTCGTCTATTGCAAACGGAGTGAAAGGAAGAAATTAACTTGAGTGACAAAAACCTGTGTAAATATTCAATCATGAAACTGGTTAGTGATAAATGAAAATTCTAAATTTTGAAAGCTCAGGGTTAACAACCAGCACTTTCAGAGAATAATAAATTGCATAAGTTAATGAACCCATGAATTGCATTGCAATTTGCTGTTTTTGATTTTAGCAGTGGTAAAACGCTAGTATGCAATATATTAAAAAATGTCAAATCATTCGCAAATATCGCAAAAATCGTAAATATAAATCAATGGCAAAAATCACAAATATAAATCAATTTCAAATATACAAATCATAATTTTAAAATTAGAATGAGTTTCAATCATAATACATAAATTACTTTTAGAAAATAGCGAATGATATCAAAAGATGCAAAAGAGGTCAAAATTGGCTGAAGTTAACGAAACGTTAAATAAGAAATTAACTTAGAATTGCAAACAGATAAATTTAATTTTTTTTTGTAGTCGGTGTTAGATTTGTTAGAAAAGTGATTTTTGTGCTCGTAGATGGCATTGAAATTCCACTGATGATATTATAAGGAGAGAAAAATAACATATATCCTATGGATGTTTTGATAAAAATATATATGTCAACCATTTCATACGTAAAACAGGAAATTTAATATTAAGAACAAACGATGTAGTAAACGAATAAGCCGTTGATTTCTGAGATAAGGTTGAAACAAAGAAATGTTAAGTAAGAAGAGATCTTTAAGCTTAAACTATCCATGACTCATAACGTACTAGGCATTCAAAATATACGTCAGTTGTTCCACTAGCTAGAAAATTTCAGATATCTTTCTCACTTACAAAATTTTATAAGATAAGATAATTCTTACATTTTATAGGATCTTTATACGTGCGAAAAGTTGTATTAATGGGTGTTTTAAGAGTAATCTTTGTTCATGTTCTCATAAATACTGATTATTTCTAGAAGTAATTGTCTTAAAACGATGCAAAGGTTCAGTGCATTTAAAAATACTAGAATGGTAGCGGCGTTACTTTTATTTCCTCTGCCCTACCAACAGGAATAAAGCTAAGGTAAACCAAGGCTTAAATAGTTAAAAGTAATTTAAATTGATGAAGGAAAAAGTGAACTGTAAACCAAATGAGACTTAAGCTGATATGGAAACTACAAGCAAAATGCGTATCTGTGAACATTATTGGGATAAAACTACTTAAGTCGTGATTAATCGGATGTTATTTAAGTTGCGAAGTAAGTTTAAAACAGATTATAGAATTTGCAGAATGAGACGGAAATAACGTCACCAAAGATTGTCGATTTTAAGCAACCATTTAAAATTATACAAAAAAGCAAGCTTAGTGTGACGTAGATTTCAGTAACGCAATAGATTTTGGAGGATGATCAGACCAACTTCCTCTTCTTCAACAGCGAAAACATTTCTGCAAATTTTTTCCCTCTTAAAAAAAGAAATCTTGAAAACATTAACGTTAAACTAATGTTGCTTTTGTTGCCTAATTTAAAATTTTGCATTGGTATGTTAACCTTTCTCTGAGAAAACAGCATCGGTCAGTTCCGGAAACGTTATGAACAGCATAAATGAACTTTTGCGTTAAAGACATCGTGAACAGCTTGTAAATAAACTTTTGCATTTTCATAATTAAAATATTGTGAAAATACCGAAAACAGATATATTCCATCACTGTTTAAAGGATACATTTCCTCATCGTTTAATATTGTTACGGATTTCATATTTATTTGGCTATTTATTTAGAATTGTAATTAAAATTGCTTTATTTTCCTATGCAACGCAGACGATTTTTGAAGAGAAAGCTACGTAGGAAAAATAAAAATAAAAGCGCGCGTGCCTTTAATATTTAATAAATAAATATCTCGTAATTACTGTTGCCATCCAGAAAAATCTAGAAAAATCGAGATTGTTCTAGAGATAATTAAAAAGCTTATAAAAGCCGAATTCAAACACCTCATCTCAGTTGTAGTTGTAGTTGTAGTTGTTTCTGTTTAAAGCGAACTGCTGTTTATTTACTTAATGCTGTTATTGATTGTAGCGATTTCGCTGTGAGATAGAATTATTTTATCTGTTTTGAATTGAGTTTTGCTAAACGTTTGAGATATTGTGATATTCTAGGAATAGCTCTGAAGAAATATTTTAGCATTTTGATTTATTTCTTGCGGAAAGAATAAATTTTTGTTAACTTTTTAACGACTTGTGCATTCAATCCATAACTAACCCGTACGCACGCAACAATATTATCAAAATAGCCATGGACAGATATGATCACATTAAATGACCCGTATTGTATATCTCTTTGCAGATATTAAACATGGCAACCCTATATTGGGTTTTGAGAAGGTTATACCGAATATAGTCATAGAGAGTGGAACTGCTTAGTAGTGCATTATTTCATGGTGCGTGAGGAAGTTGTCTATTTAAGGCAGATATGTAATTGAATTTTGTGTTAACTTGGGAAGAGCTATAATGGAAACTCCTGAAGTGTTCGAGCATACATTGGTGCCCACATTCATAGCAGGGATGCAATAACTACGCTGGTGTTTAAAATTAAGAGAATTTCACATTGGGTGGATTACCTTGAGAATTGAAGGACTGCTTTTAATGAAATTCAGTATATGCGCAGATTTAACATAATTTAAAGAATATATCATACGAAAATCACGTTACACACACGTGATCTTGTATAAGGTTCATCGATGCAGAATGATTTACACAGAGGTTCGAAGATTGGACAAAAAGAGAACGAATAGAGGATGAGATCCCTTCTTACAGTCGTGCCATTTTCACAAAAGTGCCTTCTTTTTCCAGTTTCTCTTATATTGTAGACATCAATCCATCTAAGAATAAGAATGACAAATAAATATGAATAAAATGAAATTTATTGAAACAGCGACAAATGAAGTTATATCATATATACGGGAAATAATGCCTAGTAACTCAAATCATTGTACAGAATTGTAATATTGTCACAAATTAAATCAAAGTGGAACTGTTTTAATCTTCTGAAACTGATATTAGGAGCTTACTCCTGAGAGGGCTAAATGCACTTTAGCTTCTCAAATTTAAATAGTTTACGCTAAGTTATGCCAGATGTTCAATTAATAACAAATTCTTCGTGAATTTGAAATCTTTTTGAAAATTTTGAATTCTTCTTGAATTTGAAACACACTTCGTCAACCAAAAAATGCAAATAGTAGAAAATCTGATGTGCATTTTTGAACACAAAAATCGAAATTCCTTTTCTGTAAGAGTATGCATTTTATGTTGTTAAAACAAACAATATTTCACTGCCTTCACTATAATTCTATTTTCTTCTCATTTGTTTTAGGAAATAGAAGAAGATGATCTCTCGATCACTTATCCTCGCGAGCCTTTCCACAAGAGCGGTGTCATCACACCCGTTCACCAGCTAAAGAAAAAGAAATTCTCTGATATTACTTTTATTGTGGGAGCTCCATCCGCAGCCAAAAAGTACACCGGACACAGGGTGGTGCTTGCTATGACAAGTCCAGTCTTTGAGGCCATGTTCCAAGGGGATATGGCTAACAAGAGCAGAGTCGTTCGTGTCACTGATATCCACCCCAACGGATTCGAAAATCTCTTAAGGTATGATTTTCACCACTACATTTACGTTAAAAAAATCTAAAAGCCTTCAGATTTTATATTACGCCCAAAGGGGCGTTTTTTAACGTTTTGTGGGTTACCTTTATTTATTAAATATCATGGTCTTCGCACAAAAACCATAACCTATATTTAATATATATCATGTTCTTTGTACTTAAGCCACATAAAATTCAATTTAACAGCAATGTCACCAAATATTTAAAAACACCATACCTGTAAAATTCCCCGATGCAGCCTCGAGCGCTGGAGATATAAATGTTTTTTGCGTATAGTATTGACACTGCTCGCTTTGAAACTGTTGCGTTTGTTAATAAGAAATTCTTTAAAATTTTGCGAAATATGAAATAGATAATAAAATAAATTCCAAATTCGAGCTTGAAGGTACCCATGTTCGGATGGAGATTACGTTATTCAAAATTTAATGGATCTAGATTCCATCGTTTTTTCACAGTGAGAGAAACATACATACTATCATAAAATCAACTCTTCAAATAGTAGAAATTAAAATATAAACATCTATTTACTATTATTAATAATAATATAAACATTCATTACCTATTAGGTGTACATTTTCTTTTCAGTTACATAAAGAGGCTTAACATCAGAAATGCAAGTTCTAATAAAATGGCCGCTTATAGTAGATAGCAGAAATTAATATTTAATTCTCTCTTGATATCAGGACTCCAATTAAATGCCTATTAAAAACCAATGTATTGCTTCAGTAAGTATTTCATGGCGTAACGATGGAATTAGTATTCCAATCGGATCTGATGTAACCGTAATATGGAAAATGTTGTGTCAGCCTACAGTTAAAGAGATCATTTTTTCGCTTGCTTCGCCCAATATACATATTAAAATGTTCCTCAAAAACATAGAGGATAAATGTGTGAAGGTTTCGACGTCTACTTAAACTAATGCAATAAATTATTCTAACATCTAAACAATTCTAACATTTTGTGTGTTACCTTTATTTATTAAATATCATGTTCTTCGGACTTAAACCATAAAATTCAGTTCAAAAACAATATCGCAAAATACTTTTAAAATGAGCATAGTTTTAGAATTTCCGATACACAGTCTCGAGCGTTAGAGACAAAAAAGTTTTTTTTCGTACACTGTTGTCATTGCTCGCTTTGAAATCGTTGAGTTTGTTTACCAAAAATTCGTTAAAGTTTTACAAAATGTGAAATCGATAATAAAACAAATTCCAAATTCCAAATTTGAGCTTCCAGATGCCCATATTCGGGTGGAAACGTATGTTATTCAAAATTCGATGGCTCTACATACCTTTGTTTTATCACAGTGCGAGAAACACGCATACATTTATGCAGATTCTTCATTATTTAATTTCTTTAAATATAATACAGGGCTCTAATATTTAGTGGCAACGATTTGAAAAGTGAACCGACATTTATAGCGAACCAGCGCAAAATGCCAAAACGAAATTAATAGTCTTTCAGGGCAAATAGCCCCTTTGGATTAAAAATGCGGTGGTCTGAGAATACTACGTGATATCATACTAATGATTACTAACGAAAATTTATGAAACATATGCAGTCTTCATCTTTCTTCTTAGGAAAAAGCAAGAAATGCTCGTGAAGTGCATGAAACGTTTCTTTAGAATGGTATAAATTATAAAAGTCCACTTATTAAAGGAATTTTTTTACCGTTATATATTTGACAGCTAATTTATAGATTACATTTTCAAATTTATGCAATGGCTCACATTTGTTTACGGACACTTGCATTTTTGAAAGTTATTTGTACAGATCTTGGACTACATTTCGAAACACGCACTTGACACTTTTTTTTCTAATACATTATTTTGTCTGTTTTCAAGCCTTTCTTGTTACAAAACAAATATCATTAAAACATTTCTAGCAATAAAATAATTTATTTGAAAAATGCTAATTAATAGCTCACATAATAATTCGAACACTCAAACGTTTTTCTGAAATTTTTTGGTAGATTGTGTTTCTTCTTGTAATTATCACTTCTTTGTACGAAGTAAAGAAAGTATTGTATTCGCGAAAAGTTTCGAGTTTCAGATTTGAACTGAAATATCCATTCTGACAGTTACTGAATGTATTTTGACTATTTTTTGGCCTGATGTCTGTTTGTATGGACAAAGCAGAGGACTTTGTATTCTAAAATGGACTGTAAACTGGATTCAAAATGGAAATTTTCGCGAAGTCTGTACGTAAATAGGTACTCATATATCTCGTATAAAAACCATTAGCCATAAAAGTTGAAATTTTGTACTCTGGTGAACATTTACTAAGGAATGATCACAAATGGCTGTATAGCGCGTAAAAAGTAAGTGTGGTTGGATGCCAAGTGAAAGAAAATAATGACATAATACTAGGACATAACAATAACAGTAATTTATTGTGCTCTGAAATCCAGAAGGCTTTAAAAAGTGCTTAGGGGACAAAAATGATCATTTTGTGCTGAATATGAAAAAGTGAAAAAAATGAAATTACCGTCCACAGGCATTCGTGTGTAAGATATCAATACGGGATATAGTCAACAAGGAGGCGGTTGTTCTACACGTTCTTGTTATGCTTCGCACAACATTATCCAGCAGCTGTTGGGGTAATTCATTCCAGTCATCTGTCACTGCACGGATGAGGGTGTCCTTGTCCTCCCCAAAGCATCCCAAACATTTTCAATGGGATTTAGATCTGAAGAAGATGTTGGCTATACGGGAAGTTGAATATCCTCGCTCTCTAGACGCTCCTGGACAGAGAGTGTTCGATGACATCCATGACATGTGTTATCATCCATGAAAACAAACTTATCACCAACAACACCATGGAACATGCGTACATGGGGCAGCAAAACATCATTAATGTATCGTTGGCCAGTTATAGTCCCAGCTGGAAGCACACAGAGCATCGTACGGCTGTTGATCATGATTCCAGCTCATACCATGACGCTACATGTAGGATATCCGTCGGTTTCCTGTATATCTGCCGGACTATATGCAGTACCACTCTCACGCCATATCAGTTGTCGTCCATAGTCAGATAAGAGACTGAACCTGCTTTCATCTGAGAAAAGTACACAAGCCAAATCGTTTTTAATAACATTTTTCGAAACAACCACGTTTAAATACGATGATCAAGAATATATTTGAAAGAAAACTAAAGTCATTTAGCTAATATTTGCTAACTGATATTTGCAATAAAATTAAAAATTTTAAGCGTCCGAAAACGTATGTATGCCGAATGTATTCAAAAGCGAATGTGCGTATGTCTGTCTGACGTCAAGTGACAATGGAGCAGCGAACATACACTAAAATGCATTTTATATTTTCTTGATTCCAGAAATCTCTTGTAAACGTCTTTTGATAGAAAGTCAGTCAGTGCTACACAGTACTTTTCACTGTAAGATTTTGTCTAAAGAAAATTTCAGAGAATTAAGTAGGGGTTGTTAATGTGAGATTATTGAAATTTCAATTTTATTTTGAATATTATTATGGTTATAAATATTGGACATTACTTAAGCTGCTTTTGGCCTTAAGGAAGTGATGGTTTATTTATTTAAACAAGAAGTGATCCATAAGCTTTTACTTTTAAATTTAATATCAAAATTCATGTATTCAGCCTTTCATTCACCTTTCGGGCTAAATTCTCCTGCCATGTAGAATACCGACCGCAGAATTTCTAACTCTACTTCTTCTGTACATTACTGACGGCATACAATACACAAATGAGTAGTTATGACGCAATTTTACAATAATATACAAACGATAATGCTTTATATATGCTTCTGTTTTAGTTTTAATCAAATGGTAATGCACTTATTATATATTTTCATATTTTTTCTTTATACTGTGTAATGCTTAAAGTGTTAATGCAGAAACAAACGCCAGAGCATTTAAAATATAAATTTTTTCTAGTTTAATTTTTGGTTTTATTCAGAGTTAAAGATTAATTAATATAAATAAATAGCTTTTTATTTAAAAAGAAAAATATCTGTACAGTTGTATGTATTTTTTAATTATTATTCAATTATTATTAATTATTATTCAATTATTTCAGTTACTTTTAAATTAAAAAGCTGAAATACTTTCTGGTTAACAATTCAGTTTATTAATATTTTAAAATAAATGGCAGACTCTTACTTGGTATGTTAAACTGTAATCTGAAGTCTCTAGATCGTAAATTATTTTTTAATATTATTTTTCCCTGAATAATTTTTGAGCAGAAAAAATTTTCCTTATTTAATTTTTTTTCTAAAGGACCCATGTAAAAGTCCATTTCATTTACGTTTACTAAAAAGTGTTATATGTTAATATAGGGTTTACTTTTATAGAATTTGGTGTTCTTTGGTAACATAAACTAGATCCAAAACTCTAAACGTACCACACTTTTAGAGTTTAATACTTGTAAGAACCACAGTAAATACTATTTCTTCTAACTCTGTGGTACAACTGCAAGTAACACAGAGTCAGTAGAAGGGTTTAAAGTACACTTTTATTAATCCAAATAAAGTTTTACAAACAGCACCAACTCGTCTTTAGAGGATACAATACTTTTGGCTGAAATTAAAGGTAATGGATAAATTTAAAATTGATAAAGTTTAAACATAGCCTAACGGCTGCACAGTTTAAGTAGCGCGCAAGCTGCCTCTGACCGAACTCGGCGTAAACAAGGCAACCGATAGCAAGAATAACTCAACGCCGCAGAATTCTAATCCCCAGAGAATCATAGTTAGAAACGTGGTCTAAAGCAGGCAGAACACGCTCTGATTTCATCCTCCAAAACTTTCTCCTTTCTACCTAATCTGAATAACGCACGAGCTGGAAAATTTCATTCTGTCAGGGAAATGAAAAGAGGCTTGATAGGAAAAGAAGCTAACGTAAAATAACAGGTTATAAAATTAAAAGGAACCTTACATTTTATTTGATTCATTTCTTAAAAGAAACTATTGGTTCCATTGTAAGGATCTTAAGTTTTACTAACGGTTATTTTATTTTAAAACTTTACTATCATCTCTTATTTTCCACTTCCGGCCAGAATTAACGCGTGAATATGTTTATGCAAATTGTACCTGCTAACGCTTAAGTATTTAAGTTGTGGCTTTTTGCCAATAGCGTAGTAGAAGGAGACAGAGTGAGCCATCTTGACACGAGTTTTCACCCGAGCTTGCCATCAGTTACCGCCCACCTTTAAGGCCAGAGGTTTTAGTCCTCTTGAAATTATGAAATTGAAGACGTATTGTAGTTTTCCGCAGTTTGCGTACTACAGACGTAATAATTTTAAAGGCCAGTCTTAGTGTTAGTCATCTGTGTAAAATATTAAAAGTTAGCTCTTATTTAAATTATAGTTATTTAGTAGTCCTATATTTTTACGTTCAGACCACAAGTTGTTGATCTTTATATCTCGAAGTACGGGAGCGACTGTGAAAACGTGGAAAAAATAAAGGGAAATTTTAACCCTTCTCATCTTGTCGTCTTTGCTACACTCCATAGGACATAGTATGCAGTCAACTCACTGTCCAGTCAAGATACGTCATGTTCGCCAAACAGACAAAAAGAAATACGAGTCCTGATACCATGACCAGTCATTCAAGAGATGTTTAGTCGTTCAAACTTTCTAAAACACGTTGTTTCCAATTTTTTTCTTTAAAGAGTTGTAGAGACATTAGGTTATTTAGTAGCAGGAGACATGAAAAATATGCATCGCCTTCGCCGGGAATCGAACCACGGACCTCTGAAATACCGGCTCAGTGTGCTGACCACTACACCACGAAGGCACGCTAAGAATGTGGGAGATATACCTTATATACTCCCCTTTTTAAAGGGCGACTAGGGTTTTAGGGGACCTAGTCGCCAAATCCTGGGTGTGGAGAGTCATCATCCACAACCCTTTTAGTTCGGGCGCCACTGTAGAGACATCAGGTTAATTACAAGCAGGAGACATGAAAAATATGCATCGCCTTCGCCGGGAATCGAACCACGGACCTCTGAAATACCGGCTCAGTGTGCTGACCACTACACCACGAAGGCACGCTAAGAATGTGGGAGATATACCTTATAGAGTGCTATAAACAATAATACATTCTTTGCCCAAAAATTCTTTAGAAAAACGTGTCCGATCGTAACTAAACATAGCATGATTAAGAAGGAAATAAATGTGAAGAAGTAAATAAAATTGAATACCAATCCATTTATTGAGAAAAATTAAGTTCAAAACTCTAACGTATTAAAATGATGAACAGAATGATGGTAAAGAACAGGATGTTTAGTTGTATATCATGGGCTGATATAAACATCTAATGTGTTCTGCGGAGTTTCCTATTAGGTATTACGTAATTGCTCAGCATATTCATATATGTTATGTTAAGGCAGTAATTGGCACAACAAGTCCCATACGTGTTAAATTCGAGAGAATACTGGCAGTAT
>KK121684.1:718830-784678 GCA_000611955.2 Stegodyphus mimosarum | reverse complement strand
GTGAGAGATTATGATATTATGCAGATATTCTCTGCAGATCTGCATTGTTTACGGACGAGTATCATCTTGCTTAAAGATGGCTTCCGATTGATGAAGCATCATTGGTAGCACTAAGATATCGAAGTGTCGTCGGACCGTTAAGTTCTGCAAAGAAAAACTAAAGATGAGCAAGTATCCTAAGTATAAGGCCTAGCTCAGATAGTAATACCAGCTGTAATGCATGTATGCCATTTCACAATGATGTAAGCGATCATCTCTGGCCAGGATTGCTTCCCACCTGAATTCTTCGGTCATCCGAAGCAAGAGAAAACCATAAGTTATCCTTGAACATGACATGATTCTAATTTGATTCATTCCAAGGTTCGATACCGAGATACCAAAATAAGCTCTGCTTTCGATGCGAAGAATTATAGCAAACATCGCAACGAAAAAAGTCAAAGGAATTCAGCCTTTGCCAGCCTTCTTCCTTGTTCTTCATGACAATAAACGACAAGATTAAGAGGTTTTTAATGGCAGCTAGCGAAGATGTTGGTGTGCTGAAGTTTCTCTTAAGTCATTAACACATAGTTCTATCTGTTAGAAATTACCTATCCTCCTAAGTCTACGACTATGCTTATGGCAGTCAAAGACACCCTAAAGGAAACACTAGTAACAGCATAGTCTAATTGTGTCATCTTTTCTCCTTTCACGCCGGACTATGCATCCGTAGTTTGCTTCCTTAAAAGGAAGCCAACTTTTGTGAACGCGTTTAATTAGCTGAATTGATTGCGCAAAGAATATACCATGTTAGCAATCCGAATGGATCTAGCAGCTGAGTATAGTACATAATATGTCTTTTAGGGTGAGCTTTTTTCTGTTTTATATACGCAAAGTACGTATATTCTTCGGTTCTGATTTTACTAGCAGTTTTTGCAGAAATGTTAATAAAAATTATTTACATGAAACATAACAGTAAGAAATAATTGCTGTATATTAACGCATGATTGATTGGGTAATAAATTTAGGTATTGGCGCAAAAGTTTTGCCGAATTTTTGTGAATCGTTTTGCCTAACAGCGTCTCTAGTTCTATTAGTTGCGCAGAACTAAATTGCAACCTTCGCACATGTCAAAGCAATCATTTTTTAAATGATTTCATTAGTATCATTATGGCAGAGCATGGAAGGAGTATTTGCCTATATTTTCGAGGTAAAGACCGACTCTGCTATTGCAGATTTATAAATAAAATTTAAATACAATGTGTTATTAAATTATGTGCTATTAATTTAAATACAATAACAAAATTTTATTTCGCATTTCTATTCCCAATAATTATATTTTTGTTGTTTTACATACATATTTATTATTATTTATTCTTTTCAGCTTTTATTTTTATTAAATCATTGCATTTTTTCCAACGGTTAGTAAAACTTTACTGGTTGAGGTTTATTTAGAATTATATCGTATTAACTTGAATATCTACCTCTTTTTTTTTATTAATTTTACACCTTGAAAATTGACAAAAGAAAATTACATGGTAAAACCAGATTTAGTGGGAAGGGAAAATAAAATCAGCACTTAAAATCGCATATGAATACATTACTTGAGAGGAATTGTTGCACACATTACAATAGAGACTACATAAGAGAAAAATCTACAGAGACTCCAAGTGTTGGACTATACACGCATTCAAAAAAATTTAGGTGCATTTACTTTCTACCATACTATGCCCTTTTGATCCCATATTCCTGTTTTTTTTCTGTTCATACGTTGTGTATTGCTGGAAGTTTCTGATAATATGCTGAAAACGCTAGAGATGTAATCTAGGAGTAACCTAATATGCTAGGAAAAGGAGTATGCGATTACATGAGGTGTTTTTGTTTTCGTTTCAGAATACTGGTATAATAAGTTTTCTCTTAAGTCTTATAACCTTCTTATACTTTCTTCAACCTAATCTTCCTAATGTTGTTTATAACAGTCCCTAAACGCAATGTTTAAGAAATAAGAAAGATCCTACTTAATTACTATCCCTTATACCACACCAAAGAAGGCAGACTAAATCAAATGGTCAAATTTGATAATACTTTGTTAATTTCGATATTCAGACTTCATGAAAGGGATGTTATTAAGGATCGGTTTTTCCTGATAATATAAGGCAATATATATTTTAAATTCAAATGCCCATACAGTTTTAGTGTATAAAACTTTCCTATATTTAGGTTTCACACAGATGGTTGAGGGTTCGCGAAGACTATCGCCTATGAATTATTTCAGTCTATTCAATGAGATAATTTATCATCCTTTTGCTAAGTAACGCTTTATTAATTGTATAGTTTAATCTAATTTTCCCTTTCGCCACCATTTACCCAAGCGTTGCACCACTTAAAACAACCACTATGATATTATATTAAACATGCTTAAAACCTTGTTGGAAAGTGGACAAGGAAATTTCTGATTTCTCAAACAAGATCTATTCCACAAATGAAAGTATCCTGTTGAATTCAATCACTTCAAAGTAGACCAACGACTGTTGTAAAGAATTAAAATATTGCTCTCATAAATTTTGTGGTAGCTTATCAATCTGGCAATCTGAAAACCTTGGACTGAAATAGAGTACTGATTGAGCGAATAACTGAGGACTGAGCGAATGTTTCAAGACATTCCACACGCAAACTCGTCATACATTTACTGGGCCACCCAAATTAAAACGTGGTAACGCAATTCTTCATTAGCTTGAATTGACAAATCATCGTTTCTCCCTGCTTTCGTCCTTAGGTAAGATGAGAATTTAAATCATTAAAACCATTCTTATCATGCTCTCTCGTAACGTATTGACTAGCATATCAAACCCATATTCTGAAAACAGAGATTCAGTTACCGGTAACATCAATTTATCCAATCTCTTCACTTCTAAACTTCCTAATGTCTCTGATGAATTATTTGCCAAAGAACTTGAAATTGATCATTTTATTTTAAGTTAGGTCTTTCGAGTCCTCGAACTCTAGGAATATTAAAAAATATTAGAAATTTTACAATCTGGGCCTTCATCCTTTTTTCATCAGTCGAATCGTCTAAATCCTAGTTAAAAGCATCTGTCTAATGTTTTAAGTTAAAATATTTAAATAATTAGAGTTACTGGCTTGCACAAAAACTTGGATAACCAGCATCATAAAAAGGGTGCACAAAAGCTTGGACAGTCAGTGTCAGATCATGGTAGCCCTGAGTGTCACACTCTTAATTTTCAGGAGAGAATTTAGCTTTCCGTGTTTAGTGTTTATTTATGTTAACTTTTGAAACATTACTTCTCTTCTACAGGTGAATATTACTTTACTTCTATTTTCTAAAAGCTTTGATTTAAAAAGATTCTAAGAAAATAAAAAATAACTGTTATTGAAATATATTTTGCCAAATTATATTAAAAAAAGCAAGTGAAGGAAAAACATTATGCATTCCTTTTGCTAAATTTTTATATCTTCGCAACATATGTCAGTGTATTTAAAAACCGACCGCGTTCTCAAACATTTTTTTTATCAAACACAGCTCAGAATCTATTTTAAAACTTGCATCATTAATCAAATGTGTTTTAATTATCATTATTATTATTTGTTTATTATAATAATTTTGTTGTTGTTTAGTTGTACTAGTACTACAACTACTAGTTACTACAACTAGTAGTAGTAGTAGTTGTTGTAAGTAGTAAATAGTACTTCTAGTAGTAGAAGTAGCAGTATTAACAGTAATAGTAATAGTAGGTGTATAAAGAATTCGAAAGAGTCGAGAAACTTTTAGGATTTTAATTCGAGAATATTTTGCAATTCATATTCCAGAAAATTTGGCAATTATGTCACCTCCAATTTTCAGCGTATCTATTAATTTAAGAACATTGGAACTGAAAAACAGAAAAGCGAAAAACCTAATTTGGGGTTTGCTTGAATTGTTTTTTGCTAACAAAATTTCTGACTTAGACCGCACAGTGAGAAAATACAGGCAGTTATTTTGTGAGCAAGAATAAAAGCAATATGCCATATTCACAATAACTTTTACACTTTCCTTTACTCAGCATGTTATTATTTTGTAAGTGCGTTTTTCTTTTTTCCATTATCCTGCAAAATTATAATGTGTGTATTTCCGTAAACTAATCTTCTAATTTTGTGTCGTATGAGCCTCTAAAACAGGAGAAAGCTGTAATTTTAATTAGGTTCATTTTAATTATCCCTACGAATGACAAGAAACTCCGTCAAGTTCTGCTCGGTGGTGTATGTTTTGTGTCCTTAAAATTCTTTTCCACAATTTGCTTCCGACATTAGCATTAAATGCATGTGCATTTACATATCTAGCCTGTACATAGGAGTTCATAAAGTGATAAAAGGCTCCTAAATAAACTGCTCATTTATTATCAATAGAGGAGGAGTTAAAACTGAGTTATCATTACAGCTAAATAATTGAATGTGCTCCACAACGTTTTAAGAAATTAATAATGTAATGAGAGATTATTTATTGTCTGATTGCTTGTTTGTCCACTAACATTTAGGTCATTCAACAGCTAATTAAATGAAGATTTATTTATTTTTCAAAATGCTTTCACGTTTTTTAGTTAAATGCCTAATTCGTCTGTGTATGAAATGCAATGTATGTGTCTTACAAAATGGAGGATTCAAATATGTTATTGTTATTTTAAAATGGCAGGACGCTTGCAACTTAGTGCATGCGTCGGGAAAACCCAGTACTAATCAGTCATTTAGCCATTTGATCACTGAAAACGTTACACAAGATGCGTCATAGGGGGCAGCCGAATTATTCTCGTGAGGAAAGAGAAGTTCCGTCTCCATTTTGATGAAATCACCCCAGCGGGTTCCCTGACACCAAACCTCTCGAGAGGGTTTTTGGGTTGCCAGTATTTTAAGTGCTTCCATGTCGCACAGACAATATGCACTTATCATCCAAGCCTTATCCAGGTTTCGAATCCGGATCCAACGACACAGCAGTCAGCATCGCTAACCATTATACCGACCAGAGTGGCGGGTTCAAATATCAGAAACATTCACAATTCATGAAGATATAACGAATGTTTACATTATTTTGTGAAATGTAAAATTTTTGACAATGTTCAGCGTTTTGAAGAATCTGTCTTAAAAGAACTGTTAAATCGACATTAAGTATTGTAATTCGTAAATAACTGTAACTTACTCGTTTCAAGAATTATACTTGGTTATGATTTTCTTAGAAGTTTAACTTTTTAACTGATATTAATCGATAATGCTAATATTCATTCGTTGATTTAGTGTTCATTTAAATAGATCCAAAACGATGATTATTTATTGAACTCTCGAAGGAAACTTCTTCAGAATGCTCAATATTTTAAATTCGCGGATTTTACATGTTGGCAAAATAGAAAGTATTGCCACTTGATTGAAATGTTTGTTGTAAGTCTCTTAGATAAACGATCCAGTGAGCGAAATGAGCAGCTATGTATTAATTAATTACTTCTTTTCTTTATTAAATTAAATTCACAAATCTCCAGATAGAGTTACTTCATGATTAAATAATATCATAACTTTTTCTGTTACTTGGTTAAATCATTTTGAATGTTTTAAATATGAGATTTCTTGTTCTATATTTTGGATTTCTTGCCTACTATTTCTTAAATTAGCAAGCTTATCATAACTGCTGAAGGTTATTTCAGTACTTGTGTACTAAGATTAGATTATAGTTGTTTTTTAATTTTATGATTTTTATTTCTTTAAGTTTTTAAATATATTTTTTAACTTTTTTAAACTTGAGTGACAAACTCTTCAAGGTTTTAGACTGCAATCTGAAGTCTTCAGATCGGAAATTCTTCTTTTACTTTTTTTCCTCTTAAAAATCAAATTATTCAAAGAAATTTAGTTATCAGTTTATCACTGTTAAAAAATCATACCAGTTTACAAAACAGATCAGCTGTGTAACCCTCTCAACAAAACGCATGCTCTACGCAAGCAATGAATCTGTTGTCCTCAATTTCATTAAAATCTGAAGAAGAAGACATAAATACATTTGCATCTTCTCTGTAAACGAATTATTTTATAGAAGATAATTTAGGGTGTAAGAAATGTTGACAGGTTTTAGTTCTGTTATTTCAAGTTATTACAAATGGTGGTTTTCTCCGATAGGTACAGTGACCATGAAGCTTTCATAAGATACCTGCGATTAGAGGAGGCTTTGAGACTAGCTAATCGGCCAAGGTTTGATAACCTTCTTATATAATTAATTGAAAATGTTTGTGCTGCTAATTTTACTCGATAGCTTAGACTATTGTTGGTAGCTGCATGCTAGTGTAGTTGACGAGTATCGGAATACCTCGTTAATAATACTTCGTGTATTTCCAATTAATAATCGCTTTCTATGCGAATCATATAATTTTGCTTCCATTTTGTGCATTTTATTATAATATATTATTTCATAGATAACTGTTTTCAGTTAGGTCTGTGTTCTTCTTTCTCCTCTTTCATTATTTTTACATTTCATATAAGATTTTTTAAAGCTTCAATCCTTCAAAATTTTAAATGCTTATATTTCTGGCTAAATCGTTCATTCCTATAACGTAATAATATAAGAAAACATACAAAGTACTGCGTGAATTTCTACTGCTACCGTAAATTAAAGTAAACTATTAAAAACTGTGTATTCATATTCTTTTGTAAAAAAACGTTAATGGGTCATTTTTGAGATATGGAACAATTGAACGTAGCTGTTACAGGCGTGCTATCTATCTTTGCCAGATTTCTCAGTCTTTGCTTCCGCTGTTCTCTTTATTGAGATGTTTCTTTGTGATAAATGTTTTCAGACAACTCGACCTATCGAAATCGTTGCAATAGCCTCTATAGACCAAATACCAAAGAGGTACGCTATCAATGCTTTCAGGGATATCAAAAACACGGACGCAAATGTATGCCTTTTCTAAATGTGAGTTTTAAGAGGACTAAATAGTAAAGTTTGCACTTTAAACAGAGTTCATACAAGCGTTTTCCTCAAATGTTTTGCTTAAAGATATTTTGTAAGAGGAGACACTTAGCGATGCTATATGGACCCTTTACCAATTCGACTATGAAGCATTTTCTTAAAAAAATCTCTGACCTACAACTGTACCTCTGACTAAAGTACACAATGGGATTCAATTTTTTCCCTATTACGTTAAGTTTAATTTTATCTAAGTTAATTATTTTTAACAGAGGTGTTTTTTAACATCAAGAAAGTTTCTAAATTAGAATTGACATTTTTCAACTTTTTGACCTACATTCTTGAGACATGGTACATCATCCAAATATTAAACAGGCACACCAAGAGATCATCATTTAAGTACATTGCGATTGCTCTGCTTACATTCCTTGATGATGAAGTGAATTCATGGTGCTTCTCTACCACCTGTGGAGGAGTGGACCACGATCACTAAACACTATTATTTCTCTCGCGGTTCGATTCCTGGCTAACCGACTGGCTTCATTGATATTTTCATGATTTCAGTGTCCCTTTCTTAGCTACCATAGGAAACAGATGTTAGTCTTCACGTGAGTGTTAGTGAAGTGTTAGTCTTCACGTGTTTTGCTTTGTTAAATTATCCAACTATGGTGCTTCTGTATCGGCCTGGTCCACATTATTAGCTTAAGTATTTGAATTTCGTATTTCGTGAGTCATCAGAGAATGGAACTATTAATAGTATAGTAACTATTAATATATTAATAGTATAAAACTACTAATATAAGCATAGAAAATATCTTTTTAGCTCTTCATGGCTAGATTTCAACAGAAGCTCTCAAAGAATTAAATGTTGGAGAATTTTAGTTCAATTATCTAATCTTTTTATACAACAGTCACTATACAGCCAATATGTAGCTCCAAGAAATATATTACCTGAATCTTTAGAAAGACGAGGTCAATAAAAAAAATAAAAGATCAGAAGTCCAATACTTTTGTAGTGTTTTCTTCTGATTTATAGCATAGATGTGAAGTTTGTTGTGACTCATAATTGAAAATAATATTTCTTTACGAACCGTTTCTTTCCTAGACATATTTTGTTTTCGGAAACAAATAAGTAGAGCCCAAACGTCTTACAGGATTTTTACTGAACATGTTTAGCAAAACATTTGCCATTTTGCATCTGATATATAGTTAGTTTTTTTCAGTATTTAGTACAGTTAAAAAGGAAGAATTAAATGTTTTGTATAGTCCTTCAGTGGCAGTACTTTCTTTCCGCAAGTTCAGATTCTAGCTTCTAACAAGACAATTTGTGATATGTGTATGTGGGAGGAAACATAGTAAATTTTCGTTTCCCTAAACTACTGAATGCATTGATATTAGAAAATAATGAACATAAATTATTTAATTGGAAATTATTGCTAAGTTTAACAAATTCGTATCGTAGTTTTATCTTTTTGTGCTGATGCATATATATATATATATATATAGTTTGACAGAAAAAGTCAAACGACCTAAAGAATAAATTCCTAAATTGGCATCTGAAGGCAAAATAATTTTTTGATCTTTTCACAAAAAATTAATTTTCTGTTCTAACTTAACAATGGCTGTTATGACCATAATATACCTTGCTAAACTAAAAAAATTGAAATAACTTCTTTTGAAGAAGTAATACAAGATATTATAATAATCAAACTATTCCAAGATAGAATAGAAGAGAAACACGCCAATTTGACAATCAAAATGTACGCCAAAAACAAGATTGTTTCAGCGATTTTGATTATTCCAAGATGATTATTTCCTATAACCGCAAATATTGATCATATGTCTAGAATAGCAGTATGGTATATAAAATTTGTATATGAGAATATATACCATAAGCCAGGCAAACAAAATAAGTTGTGCTGCGAACTTTGGAGGGAAAGGTAGAACGAAGAGGCACTGTAGCTAATTGTTTGACATCCCAATAATCGCTAATTTAATGCAAAATTGCAAAAGCAAATCTTCAATTCAATGAACTATTTATTTGATTTAAATGAAGCAGCAATGTGCCACTGTCGTGTCAGCTGGAAGTGTTGTTAATATGTCGTATATGAGTGCCAAAGCACCAGAATTATAATAGATATGTATAAAACGTAGATTTAACTTTGGCCGGTTAATATAGTGCAATTATTTTTCGGTTTGCCCGCTGGAACTTGACTAAAATTTAAAATTTTTGCTAATGTATGTGTTACATCAAAAAATTATCTTATTACATAGGAAACTGAAGTAGTAGTTTTGCAGTTTCTTTTAGGAATTCAATACAAGCGTGGAATCGTGTATTGTTAGTTGTTTACCTTACGAGCGTAATTTTTAGTTCATCGGAACACTGTCTGTATAATCCATTGGGATTTTTACTCATTATCTGTATACTTGTAAATTTCCAGGCTATCCATCAACTAATGTTTGCATAATTGAGCAAGATACGAGCTTCTTTACAATCAACCTTTCACTTTATTCTTTAATATAGCATCTTTTATGTAGGATTCTTTGAAACCTGATTTAGATTTCAGTGGGCTCATAAAAATATCCTCACTACCACTTGACAGTGCAGTAACTAATAACAAATAATTCGCATGATATATGCATATTTTCTTCCCTTATAAATGCACAGATCAAAGCGTATTTCAGATAATCTTTTGCACAGAGCAAAGAGTATTTTCAGATAATAATAAAGATAATATCAGAGTCAAATATTATTCATTCAAAGAATGCTAACACTTTCCTCATAATACTTTCCTTTTTTAAAATTTTACTTGCAATGTACTACAGGGTATTTATAAAGTCCCGGACACATTTTGATGTTTAATAACTCATAAAATAATAAAGATAGATTAAAATTAATAACATAAATGGTTATATAGACTCAAAACGTTTCATGACCCTTGTCAGTGAACTTCCACGTGTGGCCCCTTCGTTGCACGGAGAATATCAAGCCGATATTCAATTTCACGCCAAGTACCGGCAAGCATGTCGGCAGAGCTATTGCGGTTGTAATTCTGGCTTTTAGGTCATCAATGTTCAACACTCTCCTCCTGTAAACGCTCTCCTTTAAAAATCCTCAAAGGAAAACGTCCAGCGGCGTTATATCAGGTGATCTGGGTGGCCAAGGAATCAAAATCAACACCAAAATCACTTGTGCAGGGACGTCCGGAACGTTTCTTATCTGCGATATTTCCAGTTCCTAGAAAATTCTTTTTCCACCGCAAGATGCTGCTTTTGGATTGAGGATCTTTTTGGTAAATTCTTCTACAATTTCTCTGTGTTTGCATTATGGATTTCGTTTCTATGAACCACCATAACATCTGTGCTTTCTCTTGTGGTGTATGCATTCTCTTTAATATCCGGTCGAATAGAACATCACATACAAAAGTACTAGAGCAAACACATCAAAAGTAAACATAACATTGCAATAGTTGCCAAAATCAAAAGAGAGAAAAATGCAATTAATAAGCAGACGATATTTAGAAAAGTACACATATTTAGACTGGAAAATGAAATTATCTGAAATTAACCACACGCGCAGACGATATTTACAAAAGTAAAAATATTCAAACCTGAAAAGTAAAATATGTGTTATTCCATCAATAAATGCCATAAGTTTGTTTATATCTTCATTATTTTATGAGTTATTAAACATCAAAATGGGTCCGGGACTTTTTAAACACCCCGTATTACTTGTTGCAGCTTAAGTTTTGTGACTTACATAACGCGGAAATTAAGTAATATGAGCTCGTTATCTAATAGCTTATTTTATGGTCTTCAACCCACAGATGCTGCAAATATTCCTAACACGTTATTTTTATCCGGAGTTCGAGTAAAGATAAAAGCGGACATTTTTGTACTGTAACTTTATTTATTCATTTTATTGAACCACTCTAAATCCTTGATAAAGTAGGAAAACGTATCATATATATATCGTAAATAAATATCGAAATGCATTAAAATAATATAATAGCACTGCAATCTTCATCACTCTTTGTAATAACTTTTCAATAAGTTACGTTAATAACTGATAATTAGATCTGAAAGGCTAATCTTTTTGTACATCATTGTTTCGAAATAACTGTGGCACTTTTGGCTTGAAAATGAATATGCAGTTTCTTTACAACAGACCTCGGTTTGACATCCCAGGTCTCTTCTGCAGCCGTAACTGTGCAATTACCTCCCCCCTCCCTGCAAGTCTGCACCACTAGATAGCGGCACTAAATGCTTTGGAGAGACTAAGCTAAATGAAAATTCAACATGTAATGGATAATAATTTAGAGCCCTAGATTATCAGAACATTGTGGGAAACTAGTACTGTGCGTTTTATTGAATTTCATTGTCTCTTTTAGAAAAACTGTAAAAGAAATAAAAAATAATTTAGCATTAAAGAAACATTTTAATTTATGATACACAACCATCAGCTAGTTGTATTATTAGTAAAGTCTATTCTTCACTTCATCTTTTGGAAAAAAGTGCTTCTGATTAAAATTATTTCTGCATCAATTAATTAATTATTACAAACGTGTAAAATTCATATAATGAAGAACAGTTTTCTTTAATTAAATTAATAAAATTACGCAGCATCCACCAAAAAATAAAACGCAGAAGTCCTGTTACTGTAAGTGGTTATTACTTCAATTAAAAACCTAATTTTGAATTTCAAGGCGGTTATTTCAACTTTCATATTTTGCTTTAATATGTTACGAAAGTTTACTGGATAGTAAATCTCTTAAGAATTTTATGCTATCACACATTTCTTAGGAAATCTAATCGTAAGCAAAGTAGAAAACACGTTTTACTCTATAAATGTCCTCGTTAGAGAGAACACTTTTACCACATTTGAATCTCATTTCTTTAGTTGCTTTCGCGACTAGAAGAGTTATTCTTCTTTCCCTGCATTACGCTCTATTATGAGACAATCACAGTAAAGAGCTTTCTCAGTTTCCATGAATTTCAAACCATTGTTGCTAACTTCCCTAGGGTTTCATTTATTCCCATATAGTGCAGTGTTTAGTGCAGCAAAACTATTATTAACCTAGTTAGGGAGATAGTATTTTAGCTTTCAACTACTTCGTTCCCCAAGCAGTCACAATGCATGAAAACAAAATTACGATGACCCAGTTGATAGACTACCTAGTAAAACTTGACCTCTATTACTGAGACATATTTCATAAAGCCCTTCAACCATAAATAGCTATACCGATTCCAATTTGAACTTGGCACTTCCCGAAAAGATTTATATTTATTCTTTTCCCCCGTCTGGTGTGCATCTGTATTGATTTTTGTCATCCTATTAATTTCTGTACTTTAGCATTATTATGTAAACGTGAGGCGAGTAATTCATTTAAATTGGTTACTTAAGCTCGGAAACAATTTTCCTCTAGCATGCTAATCTCTGATTTGAAATATGTCAACTAAAAAAAAGAAGCAGAAAAGATTTATATCTGTCATGAAGACGAGCATGAGATAACTGCATAAGACAACCGCATGTATAAAATGTTGCCCTATACTGGTGTAAAACAAGCAATGTCATTTTATTGAATGAAACAGTAATTAAAATGTGCCCTCAGAATTCCTTATGCCACTAATTATATTATATCAAACTCGTATTTCTTTTTCCTTTAACCAAACTTTATTTTTATTATTTTAATACGTATGCGTGAAATAAATATTAGTAAATACACACTTAGATTAAGAGTCTAATCGTTTCCTGAAATTCAGTAGTAAAGAAAATTTTCAAATCTGAATTTTAAATGTTTTTGTGCAGTATTAAAACCAAGAAATCTGTTACGTAAATTATAAAAATATTATTACAAAAGTTAAATTATCAGAGTTAAATATCATTGTTAGATAAAAAAAAGTATTGTCAGTGTTTGCTGCGTCTTATAGTTGCTTCAGTATAACTTTAATCATAATCAATTAAGTAACCTTGAATATCAACAGGAAAAGAAAATTTAGTCAGAATATGCTAATTTAAATCACTACTGTGTAAGGTATTTATGTTAATTAACCAGTTACGAACCTTTACTGTCACTTCTCCCTTTCCGTTTTCCTGCCAGAACGCAAATTCTAGCTCACGTGTATTTAAGCGAGGGTCTGAGATCGTTTTAGACAAAGCGTGTCCCGTCTGCTGAAGGCTACGTTACTAGTTGATATTCTACGACAGCATTCCGGTCTACGAGTTTGCTTTATTCTAGCAGATTGTTCTGTCAGGCCGGTGTTGGTTAAAGCCAACGTGCGCCTTAAAATATCTCTGCTTAAGTTATTAAATAAGACTTCAATTTAGTTTAAAATTCTACTTTTGAGTTGGTGCCGTAAATGCTGGCTGGTTTGTAAGCACCAAAAGTGCCTTCTGTTCAACTTATTTGAGTTCTTAATAAAAGGTTCTTTTGCATCCTTGGTACGGTCTTGTTTGCTTATCTAGATGTGGCAATAAGTCGCTTAGGTCTACTTCAGAGACTTGATTTAGTATAAGTTACCAAAATGAGTGAAACTCTGCAACCCTGATATCTAATGCCGTATGGAAAAACAAAACGAGACCAACATTTATATTTCTTATGATGTGACATCTTGTCTTTCTGCACATGCGTTTATTGACGTCTTTCATTAGTCAAATTATTTGTGTTTGTGCTGTTTTTTTTTTTTTTAAGCATATGGTCTTCGAAATTGTCTTGGCATTAAAGGGATACATGCTCATTTTCCGTTAAATCGAAATGTTGGAAGAACAAATTTCTATTAGTAAAAGAAACAAATGTGAATCCTTTAAAAGCAACAAATGTGAATCCTTTAAAAGCAACAAATGTGAATCCTTTAAAAGCAACAAATGTGAATCCTTTAAAAGCAACAAATGTAAACAAGTTCTTTTCCATGCACTTTACGTACAAAATAACGTAACAGTTTAATGTTGCTTATTGATAAATATTCTTAGGTATTAAAGCAAAGCTATAAAAGTACTTGAAAAAGCAATAAATTACTTTTTGCTTTTTACTACTATGATATCCAAAACATTGACCCATCAGTATAATGATTTATTTTGGAGTATTTATTGAAATAAAGAATTTCTTTTTTAAACAGAAAATGGAACTTTCATTAAAAAACTGCATGTAACTAAATATAAAGTGCAGTTTTTCAATGTTCTTCTTTAAATTTTGAGTTTCAGTTCAGTCTTTGAATGCTGAGTTTTATTAGCTAAGCAGAAAATCTGAAGTCAGAAGGAAAACATTTATTAAGTAATCTAATAATTAATGAAGGTAATTTCTTAATTTAATTACCCTTCTGATGAATGCTGAAGGATTTTTAATAGTTTGATTGAGGAAATTAAGTTACTTAATACGGAGAGTAATTGTTTTAATTTGCGTGCAATATATAAAACCCTTTATCTTCACTGCTATTCAACAGTACCTATTAATAGTGATTTTTTTACTGTTCTAGCGTAAACCTTAATGCTTTTTAAAATATCAGCTCTGAAAAGCAGTTCTAATTAGTATTCTGACATCTGTTTTAGATGCAGTTTAAATTCATTTAAACCAATAATTTAAATTTGAAATTAAATAATAAATTTTATTTATTTAATAAAATTTCCTTATCTGAAATATTTTATTTTCTCGCGGTTCTATGTAGAATGAGATGTTATCTGAAAGTCTAAACATCGAGAAATAAATAATTTCGTAATTTTTGGAAAGAAAGCAAGATAATGTGAGCAAAACTAGAAACATATATCCTTTTAATTAATATGCAAAGCTTAGCAGCTACTCAATATCTTATCCAAAAGGTAACCAGAGAATGTTTATCTTTTTCCATTTATGTTTCCTGGAAGCATCTGCAAAGGCAATTTTTATTAAGGGGTTCGAAATATGCTTTCCCAGCTTTAAAAATACATGTGCTTTATATAAATTTGAGCCGCGTAATTACTTTAATCGGGTTACCCAATTTATTTTAAGCACAAAAAGAGATATTTCACGTGTCGTAGAATAACTGTAAATACTTCTGTTTTGCTGTTGTTTTCAGTACAAACTTATTAATTTTCAGGACATAATATACAATATTTTACTTCTATACTTTTGTATAGGAAGTTATATGTTACAATATATAATAATTCACGGAAAAAATATTTTAAGAAAAAATTAATTATCACAAAGCATTATAATTATGAGAAGTACATAAATCTTTGATAGCTTTTAAGATAACACTATCTAAATGTAGCTTATATAGCAAAACAATTTAAGCAAAACATTTTGATAATATAAGAAGATAACTTTTGAGAACAATTTGAGATTAAATTGAGCTTTATTTTGAAATTGTAATGAAATTCTTTTCATTTTATTAAGTGCTTCATGTGCTAATTATCTTAATTTATTGCAGGTATGCTTATAGTGACGGCTTGCGACTGCAAAGTATCGAAGATGCCATGATGACTGCTTTTGCGGCCAAAAAATATGCACTGCCACATCTGTTGGAACAATGTCTCACTTACTTGGAGGCCAACGTGAATGCCAAGAATGTATGCCAGATTTATGAATTTGCCCAATCTGTGGATGCACCATTACTTATATTTCTTTGTTTGAACATCATGGACAGGCAAACTTTTCATGTCCTTACCTCTCCCAGTTTCCCTATGGTACTGCCTAGTACAGCGGAACTCATTGCTAGCAGGAATTACTTGAATCTGTATTCGGAGTTCACAGTATATACTTCTCTTGTGCAATGGGGAGAGGAAGAATGTAAACGGAGGAAGATACCGGATGATGCGGAGAATATTAGGCAAGTTCTGGAAAATCACTTGCCTTATATACGTTTCTTGGCAATGTCAGCTGAAGAATTTGCCAAGGGACCTGCCAAAGGTGGTCTGCTTACTTTAGACGAATGTTTCAGCATCTTCATGAATTTGGCAATACCTGACTGTGTTCCAGTGCCACCAGGGTTATCTCCAGAATACAATAAACGATCCGCTCCTCCAGAATATTTCATTTGTACTCGATACAGAGGTCTTTCATACTCACCACCTGGCAGACCACTGCGAGTTTTTGGAATACGCTTCTCAACTGTCGAAAAGAACATTTTTTTGGTAGGTGCTGCTTTCCCAGTAAGACTGGACAATAATTATTACGCCGTGAGACAACCGAAGTACACAGGTGTAGTTAGAATAGCCCGAAGGATGTTGGATGGGAAAATTGAACGTCAGGAATCCGAAGTTACCTTTCAGTTATCAAAAGGAAAGGACACAGCATTCACTTTAAGAAAGCCGTACTATGTACGACGAGGTGAGAAGTATGAAGTTGAACTTCAGGCTCATGCTTTAATTTCTGATGACGTTATTGTACCATTACTGAGGAACAAAAAAAGGGAAGATACTGTGGAAGGGGTTACATTTCAGTTCATTCCATTCACTAGGGTAAAACTATCCAGCATTTTAGACATCACAGAATTTTCGGAGTTGCATTTCTACTGCTGAAGAGCATGCAGTTGTGCCTTGCCTATTTTACAAATAACTATTAAATGGCTACATTATTTCATCAATGAGTATATGACCTAATATTAAGTCTTTCAAATGTAAGCCTTGAAACAGTTTATGTACCCTCTGAAACATGAAGTTCGCAAACAGTCCATCATAGCACACTTGTTATTTTTGGATTTGTTAGCTGAATAACTTCCTAAATGTGTTCACTAAGGAACTTTATACATGTGTTCACGATGAAAGGAATCAATAATTTCAGAAATAAGAAACAATGGGGAGAAAATATTCTTGTGCTTTTCAAAGTATCAAAGTAGTTTATGTAGTTTAACACATAAATCAACGATTTGAGACCTTGTACAATTTTCATTTCTATCAGTCATTTAAATGCAAATATACTTAATATAACACCAGGCAAAGAAATTCTAAATGATCTTCCTAAGAAGGATTGGAAAGAAAGAAAGAAATTTGAATAAATTAAAATTAATTATTATTGCCTTAGAATTACAATCTGCACTATAGTAATATGTCAGCTTTCATAAAATGAATGCATTTGAAGAGCTCTTTGCACTGCCTTAAGTGAATAATAACCTATTTTGAAGATATAACTATTTTTAAAACTGTAGTTGGTTCTCAAGTTTTCAATCAAATTGTTGACTGCATTCTCATGTATTAACCGTTTCATTGCTGAAAACTGTCGTCGTTGACATTTACTTGAAAGTTAAATGTGAATAATTCTATGTCATTTATAAATATTGTATTTAAATCATCAAATTAAGTGATGATTAAAGTAAATTATATTACTGTTGTTTATTCAGAATATTTTTGTTTCTTTAATTACTTTTATTTATTACATGCACAGAATTTAAACATTTGAGTTTTATGACAATACAGCAAATACTCATGCAAGAAGAAGAATGTCAAGACGAATATACTTAACCATCTCATAATTTCTACTTTTCCAAAACGATTACTTTTTACAGCGACAGTTTTTTCTGAGAACATAAATGAACTTTAATATTGAATTTCAGCTTTTTCAGACGATAATTTACTTAAAATCAAAATCGTCTGTAACTGTAGGTGGTTATCTTAGAATAGGTTCACTGCATGTAGTTGATTACACTCCTGAAATTTTTATTGTGAAATTAATTTTGAATGGATTACTAACTGTGCAAGTTATTTTGAATCCAAAGTTATTTGTTTATTACTTGATTAAGTCTTCTCGTAATTTAATATTCTTAAATCTAAAGCCTTGAATCGTTTCTTGAGTGTTTGAAAAAACAAGATGATATCTCACATTTCCTTAAATACTTATGCTAGACATATATTTCTAATTACAAAATTTCTCAAAAATATAAAGTAGACATTATGAAAATGCTTTCAACAGTGTTGGCGATGAAAGTTTTAAATACTTTGAATAATTTTCGTGCAGAATAAAACATTTAGCATGCTTAATAAAGTTGTAGAAACATTAGGTATTTTTTTAAAGCAAGAGAAATGAAAAATGAGCAATGCCCTCGCCGGACTCGAACCACGGACATCTCAAACAGGCGCCAACCGTGCTAACCACTACACCATGAAGGCATGCTACACATGCATTTGTTTCACACGAACAACTGTTTTGGACAATTTTTCTGCCTGGTTTCCTATTGAAAGAAAGATGCGCGATTTTTCTCTTCCTTTCGAAAACAGTTGCAAATTCTTCGTTTTCAACCAATGAGCTATCAGCCTTTTGTAATGGAGAACCAGTTTCCTCTTTACATGTTGACCCAAAGTGATCTGTGGTGATTGGCTGTTGTGACAAACCAGAAAATTTTTCCAAATAGTTGTTCTTCCGAAACAAACGGATGTGTGATAGCAGCCTCGGAAAGCGAGAGAGAGAACTCCCCCTTTTCCAATCGCCAAATCCTGGTATTGGAGAATCATCATCCACCACCTTTTTTATTTCGGGCGCCACTGTAAAGACATTAGGCATTTTTTGAAAGCAGAAGAGATGGAAACTGAGCAATGCCTTCGGTGGGACTCGAACCACGGACCTCTTGAATGCACGCCAAGTGTGCTAGACCATTACATGACGAAGACATGCTAAGAAGGAGGGGGAAATACCTTATATTTTTTTTAAATGTCCTGAATTTTAAGCGTAAAATTAGATTTCAACAATGAAGAATTTAGCGACTTCTCTTATTTTCCGTTGTCTATATCAGATCAGAATTCAGTATTCTTCATCGCATTTAGGAAGCAATTAGGAAACAAACTTTTACTTTCGGTTATTACTGGTTTCTTGTTAGGTAAAATCATCTACGTATTAGTTTTTATACGCAACTGACTAATACATAATATTTTACTAATCGAAATTTTTTTTATCTACAGGAACCACATAAAATGTTAGATTTTGTACTTTCAACCCCATTCTGTTGGCAGTGCTGAA
Organism: Stegodyphus mimosarum; assembly: GCA_000611955.2. Classification (NCBI taxonomy): domain Eukaryota; kingdom Metazoa; phylum Arthropoda; class Arachnida; order Araneae; family Eresidae; genus Stegodyphus; species Stegodyphus mimosarum. The sequence continues at coordinate 765,844 of KK121684.1, read as the reverse complement.
ACTATTTTCACAAAATTATCACCCTTATTTTGAGAAACTTTAAATGGAATCTGTAATCAATTTTTAAGAAAGTAAAATCTGCAGACACCTTTGGCGTACACCTGTGCATATGTGAGTGAGTAAGTGCACCGCTATGATGGCTTCCGGCCACGGACATGAACCAAATGGAATTATATATCATCACAGCGGGGAAAACTCGAAAGTTACAATGTTGAATATTATATACTAATAGCAGTTTCTGTGTTTTACAACGACTTTTCTTGTCCAAAATTAGTTCATGTCAATAACTGAAACAGTGGCTCTGATTTATACTTCTTGCTAAATGAAAATAAACCTTGCTGCTCTGATAAACTTACCAGTAGATCGGGGATTATTTAGCTTGATAACTGCAAGCGCCAAGCATTGTTCTGAATATCTGCTTTAAATTCTGATCCTTTCAAACATAATATTATTGATGGTGGTTTCTGCTTAGTCTCTTTAGATTTTCTCTATTTTACCAAGGACTACTCTGCTTTTGAGTGTATTAAACGTCCACGTTTCCTAGGCACAGTCCGCTTGTTTCTTTAAGTACTAGTTTCTTATACGAACACAATAAAAGTAATAATGGTCCTTGTCGCCTTCCTTTCTGCACTCGCAGAAGGGAGTGTTCCTAAGTCTGAATCTGTTGAGGTATACTGGGAATAGTACATGCCATGTCAAGATTTGTGTTAGGCTTGCACAGGAGTCTTGATTTTCATGTTTACTTCTGGCAGGAAGCGAAATGTCCTTCGTCCTACCTCTGCCTCTGACCACCTACTCTGCAAATTTTGTAGCAAACTTCCCAAAGTTGTTCGTTTAATATGAGACCAAGGAAGTTTAGTTCATCCTTCTAGTACTTCCATTCCATTAGCTGCCTGCTTCTAGTTTTAACAAGAAATAGATAAAAACAAATATATTTTTTCGTACGCTTTGTGCAAAGTTCCATATATGAGGGCTTCAAAATGGAGAGGATTGATAAACGCTTAACACCTAAAACACAAATGGTTTGGTCTGTTTAATTATGGCAAAGCACGCGAGGGCTATCTGCCTAAGGAGAAGGATGACTTCGTGTAAGACGTTTTAAGAAAAACTTGCTCGTTTATACTTTACACATGGGAAAAATCACAGAAACGCCCGTGCAGCCATCGCCTTTGCGGGAACTCGAAACCCAGACTGAACTACCAGTGTTCAGAGACTTTATCGCTTTATCTCCCAAGTGCAAGGAATGAAAGCAATAACTCTTTCTGTCTGCAACGCAACAATCAAAGGGAGTAGCGTAAGGTATATCAAGTCATAATGCTTGATAGAGACTGGCAACTGTAGCATACTTCACCAATATCTGACATCAGACCCCTTTGAGAACAATTTGGGTGAAAAATTTAAATTTTACAGATTTTTGTTATCCGTTTCTCCTCCGTATTAGGCATTAGATACTCGTCCGTCTGCATAATCGCAATACTATTTGGGACATGTAAATTAGCAATTAATTCGTGACTTATAGGAATTACTTGCAGGAATTTTTAATTCGTCATTATGAGAATATTAGTCGAGAAAGCTTCTATTTGGATTTGACCCCAAAGACTTCCAATACTAGAACTATTGTTTATTTAAATTCAAAAGAGCTTCAAAATGAGGCAAAATGCACACTGTGTTGTGCAACATGGCTTAGCAGCTCTTAATTTCATTCAGTTATGTTTATGTAGGCTCACCAGTTGACCGAGTAAATAAGAGTGCAGAACACCAGTACACTAGTGCTCAAAAAATAAGCAGCAAAGTCAAAACATGGAATAAATCAAAAACTATTAAATGGATATGCGTTAAATTGATCCAAGAGATTGGTGTAGCATTACTAGACCGCACAGCAAACAATAAAGAGAATACGTGCAAAAGCACATGTATTACGATCATCGCGTCACGAAAGACCAAGAATGCGCAATGGAAACATCACGCTAATAACAGGTATGATACCCTCTATCTCAAATGCATTCTTGCCAATGGCGAGAGAAGCGGGCAATAGTGTCGTTGGTTCATTTGTTAGGCAGTAGTGCCCATTTCTGTGGTTATGGCTGTCGGAACTCGTAGAGGCACCTGGTGCCCACTGCAACCTGCTATTCATTGTCCCAACATGTCCCACACATACTCCATGAATTCAGTTCCGATGATATTGCAGGCCACGGCAGATGTGAAATGGTTTCACTTTCCAGATAACTCCGCACCATTCGAGCTCTATACGAGTGGACGTTATCGTCATAAATATGGCGTCGGTAGCCATTGCAGCGATAAAAAGTCTCACAAAAGGGTGTAGAATTTCGTTGGGATATCGACTGCTCTAACGGAATCACATAGTGATCGATGCGGCCGTTCGTTTCTGTACCAACACATACAAGTAAGCCTCCTCCTCTGTAATCCTCTATTTTGACGATGTTTGGCACCCGATAGAGTGTCCCTTGCTTTCGCTATGTCATTTCCCTTCAGAAATCGTTCTGGAGGTTAAGTCGAGACTCATCCGTAAAAAATACGTGCCCCTACTGCTCCGGTATTAAATAGTAGACAGAGTCCAGCCCATCTATCCGTTCAAAGGATGGATTTAATGGCTATGTGGCCTTACCCACGTCGCACCACAAACGAGGGCAGACAGAGACCCGACGTGCCCCCGAGAACCCCTACTGCTCCAGCGTCCAACTGCGATGTTCAATTCAACTGCACTTTAACATTCGATGGTGACAAGTGAACACAATCCACGGGCAGACGAGCGTACGGTCCATCTTCATGCAGTCGACGTGACACAGATTGGGATATGGAACGCCCTGCAGAGAAGTGTGATGCCAGTCGTCTTGCTACGGCTCTTGCACATAGCAACAAGAAGCGATCGTCTACTGTTCTGGTAATGCTCCGGACTCCAAACCCACGTCTTCTACAGGGGTTTTGATCTGTTTGATTCGATAACCTGTTGATGATACTAAGCTACACATTCAGCTCTCTCAACAGCGGTTGACTTTTACCAGCCTGCAACATCTCAACGGCCCTTTAACGCATTTTATCGTACAAATGGTGTCTTCGGCTCATGCTTCCCGCTTAGGCCATCTTGAATTACAGGGAACTATCACTGTTTGCGAATTGTGGCATAGGTCCAGCATGCCGTTTTCTAAGGCGTTGTGGTGTGACTGCGGAATTACGTTTTAAGCCTAATTTTAACTGCCTATTTGCATTTAACGATGCAACCTCTACCTCATATGTAAACTGCATGTTTTAATTCCTCTTTTTACATTCGTGCCTTTTTTTAGCGTTTCTTTCTTTAGTACTAGTGTAGTTTTTCCCGGGTTCAGATCACAGCGAAAAAGCTGCCTCCTCAGGTGTTTTGCGATTTCCTCATGTTTCTGTGAACTAATTTCTTATAGAATTTCCTTCTCGAAGGTTTCCCTTAAGCTTATCACAGATTGTGTACTGTCTATATAAAAATTCTGCATGGAAGATGGGACATAGAGTTAAAAAAAATAAGACAGTTCTATATCACCCGTTCTACTTGGCTGTTTCACGAAATTCAACTTGCGTTTTTTATGCCTCGAAAGCGCAACGTAATGTATATACATATGTAATAATTGAATTTTTGGTGGAAGATGAAAGCCATTCACGTTTAGTCATGGCCGAAAAAACTGTTGCGTAGATGTCTGCACATTATGGCATAATGGATGATCGGATGGAATTTTAGAAGCACGACCAGCTTAATAGTTAAACATCACTTATTTTTGAATGACGATTTCTTAATACATAACTGTAGAAGACTAGGAGTGCTAGACGCACCCAATAATTTTAAATGTGTAATTACATTTTAATTAATGGCGAATAGCTTTCAGAGGATGAGCGACAAGCTATCAGCATGCAGGCGAAAGAGGGGGAAACTAAGCAGTTATTAGCTATTTATACAAGATAGGTGCACAAAGTAATGTGTAAGAAAAATAAAGAATGTGTAGAAGATTAAATTAGCAACGTAATTTTCCCTTCTCAATTCTAAAACTAGTAACCTCTGTCTGCACTGCGCCATTTCTAGATTAATCCGAGTCTATATAATTCTGGTAATGTAAATGGAGCTAAAACTCAAGCAGCGTTACGTAATTTCGAATTATCTCGAATTTCGGGGAAAGGACGAATTTAAGAGGGAGCGCCAAATTTAGAATGTTAACTTTGAGGTCGCCAATTATTTTTTAAAGCAGGTACCATATTTTGTTATATCTTACATATATATTAAGAACCATTACATTATGACAACCCTGTTAGTAACATGGAGTAACACCTTTAGCCCTCAAAACTGCCAGCGTCCGGCGTGGCATTGACTCCACAAAGTGCTGATACATAGTCTGAGGTATCTGGTACCAAGCGCTCACCAACTGGTCCTGCAATTCCCGCACATTGCGAGGGGGTAGCGTGGCAGCACGAATCTGGCTTTCTACATGAGACCACAAATGCTCTATTGGATTAATGTCAGGTGAATTTGGAGATCCAGTCATGACATTGAAAGTCACTGCAATGTTCCTCAAACCCTCCCTGACGTTTCGACCCTTATAATATGGTGCATTATCCTGGTGAAAAACAGCATTCGCCGCCGGAAATACCGTTGTCATGAATGGGTGAACCTGGTCTGCAACGATGTTCACGTAACGCACAGACGTCAGAGATTGTTCTATGGGAAATATGGGTTATTATCCATGAAAGCATTACCCACACCATATTATCCCCGCCACCGACTTGTCTCCGTCCAACTGTGCATTCGGGAGCCAGGGTTTCGTTTGGAAATCGGAGTATTAACCCACGCTCATCGATGTGATGGACCATAAAACGTGATTCGTCGGACCATGCAACTTTCTTCCATTCTTCTAATGTTCAATTCCGATGTTTGTTGGCCCATTGCAAACGCAGCTGGCGGTGACGTTCCGTCAATACAGGGAAATACTTCGGCCTCCGGCTGCTCCCATTCGCACCAATGTACGCTGCACAGTGTGTTGAGAAACACTGTTTGAATCGCCACTATTGCAGCTGGTGGGGATTTCAGCTGTTGTAGCTCTTCGGTCATGGCGCCGTCGACGACAAACTGCTGGCCGACGACTTGTTGTTTCACCATCCATACACTTTCGATATGTACTCATAACAACTGCAAGTGAACAGCCCACTAAACGCGCCACTTCTGATATTGATGTTCCCAGTTGCCGAGCCATAACGATTTGACCTTTATCGAAGTTTGATAAATCAGCTGCTTTTCCCATCATGTCGTTAATCGCGCTATGTTTGGAAAGACAATGCATAGCCGCTTTAGATACTGTAACGTCAGCCGCGCACGCTCAGTTGTTTTGTTCCTGGGCTAGCCCATTGTTATAGATGGAAGGTGGTTATATTGTAATGACTCTTTGGAGTATATAGATAGATAGATAGATATGGATATAGATGTATATGTATGTATATATATATATATATCAGATTTATACATAACGTTGCTCAAACGTACTTATTTTGACACAAAATCGGACTTTTTCTGAAAAGTCATGTTGAGATTTCCTCTGTTTCGATTCTACGACTCAAATTATACCTAAATACCAAATTTTGTAAATTCTGGTAAGAAATTTAAGGGATAATTCGAAAATTTAGCTTGGCTCACATTTCCTACTTTGTGACCAAAATAATTCACATGAGAAACTCCTCATTTTATCGCAACTGATGTCACTTTCCCCTTTATGCTGCACGAACGGGAAAAAAGTATACTTCTTTCTCGCATATAGTTTTACTTTGTATAATACCAGTTGTTACCCGGCATGCATTGCAATGCTACTCAATGAAAAAAGTGTTTGTGTATTACTTCAGTTATGATTTTTTTTCTTTATGCATATTTTGCATGTTTCGATTAGCTTCTGTCACTTGATACCAAGGTTGATAATGGTATGGCTGGTGAATTTAATTCTGGCAATTTCACTTTACCATTGTTATGTAATACATATTTAGCTATACTTCAGTTGCTGAATTAAAATATTTTAATTGTAATCATTTATCTTAATTCTGTTATCAGACTTAAAAGTTATTAATTTTTTTTTTATTTTTAGTTGACCTTAATATTTTTTTTGCCTTGTTGAAAAGTAATTGTTGTCATTTAATTTTTGGCAGTTTTGGTTAACTCTGAAATTAAGTTGCTTGAGTAATTATTTTTCTCTTTTTCCTTAAGGTAGTTTGGTTAACCATTTAATTTAATTTTTTTTGTTTAAGTTAATACTTAATCTTAACTTGTTTGTTTAATGTTTAATTTCTGGTTAAGTTGACCCTTAAGGTCAATTTTTAAACTTTTTAAAGTTATTTGCCTTACACAAGTTGGTGTTTAAAGTTTAATTGGTTTTGTTAACGTACCCCTCTTTCTGGTAAAGCTGGAATCCATATTTTCTGACTCTGGTGGTAAAGTCGTTTTTGGTGTTGTAGAAAAAATAAACTTTTTTCTTTGTAATTATTATATTTCAATTGAAGAAATTTTCTTCGATCTTTTATTAATTTGGTATTTAAAAACAAATCCTTAATTCTCTAAAAAACTTTTACGTTGCATTTGGGAATCAAGATTTACGACTTTGTTTTGACGTTTACTTAGAGAAGAATTCTCCGAATTCTATCTCTGCCAGACAGTGGTCTGAAAGATATCTTTCGCCTAGTGCGAATATGCACCCTGCTGAATTAGCTTGTTTTGTATGCAGCTACGCCACGCCAAGGTTGAGGGGTCTGGGTGATTCGCATTCTGACAGGCGTTCACCATGTTAAAATGGGACCCTGAATGGGGCTATCTCCTGCTAGGTCAGGTTGATGACCCTGGTGGGTCGCTTGTAACAATTGTAACAGCAATTATCCGCCAACTTCCGTCTAACCAACCCCCTTTCCTTCACCTTTCTGCTTAGATTCCGCTTCTAGGGCTGCCAAACACCTGGCGTGATTTGGACCGTCTCGGATCGCCAAATGAGGGGCTGGCGAGGAGAAGAAAAAGGACCTGCAGCGATCTACAGGCAGAGATTGCTGAAATTTTGCGCCAGAAGAAAAAGAGTAGCTTGGTCTCGAGTACTCTGTCTGCGGTATTTGGAACGATGGCGAAACTTAACGAGAGAGAACCATCGATTGTCGTCGACGCACGAAGGAAGGAGCCGAGATAGAAAAGGGGCGGATGGCTCTAAATTAATCGATTACTAACTTGTTTTTTTTATCCTTAGATACTTTCATGGCTGAATTAATGTATACGCCCGCCCTCTTGAGGGTTCCTATGTAATGGCCGACGAGAAACTCTGGACAAGTAATTGTGATTTTCAAAGGGTATGTTAAATATGTTTTCTCACTTCGAATTGTACTACCGCCACCATCACCATATATTGTTATATTGTTGCTAGCTTGTTAACCTCTAATAAATGAAAATTTAATTTAACTTAACTTGTATGTTTTTACTTATAATTTAGAACACTGGACCCAAAAAATTAATTTTAAACATGAATGGGTTTATGTTTGTCACAAGTTCGGAATTAAACTCTAGATTTGCATAAAAAACAAACAAACATTCATTTATACATATATTTTCAACTACAGTTGTTATTTTTAGATTTTTTTTTAATTTCATTTTCATTATTTGAGATGCATGGATAAATTGCGTTTATTCAAAGAACTATTTTTAAAATTTTTGCTTATTTATTCGAATTTTGTACTTTAATTACAATTATATATATAAATGTTTAGAAAGTTCTACGAATCGAATTGTAACTAAGAGATTAATAACTTGGCTCCGGTTTTTATAAGTGGACCTCACCAAAGAACGACCGGTTAGAGACCACTGAATACTAATTATTCATCGCGTGCTCGAACCCAGGCAGATGGGCTGGCTGTATTTTTGTAGTTTTTTCATGTTTAATGTCAATACGAATCAGTTTGCCTTAGACTGTCCTCCACGAAAATATCTCTGCCCTTAGATAAATAATTTTCGTTTGGTTTGCCATACTCAAATAACCTAAGATAATTTTTAGACCTTACTTTTTAGATTCCTTTACTTGGATTACTTTTTAAAATTCTGTTATCAAACCTGCTTTCTCAGTTTTATAAAATTCGATTTAAATAAAAATATGTAAAAACAGTAACCAGTAATACAGTGAAGATAAAAATTCATAAATATATTCTATATAATAAAAAAGAGAAAAAGACGTAGGCAATATTGATGGCGTAGAATGTAGATCCATGTTAAAGAGGGAATTTGTCAGTCGAGGTGGTTTAAATTCCATTTTTATTTAAATCGACAACTGTGGTTGCAATTCACTTGGCACTCTAATCGTGCCTATTTCCAGAACATATACTTGCGTTAGGAAGAGAGCCCAGCGAAATAGCATCCAAGCAGCACAGAGGTTCAAGCTAAAACTGCGCATTTATCCGATATGGAAGATGGCCAAGAGGAAGGTTTAGGTTTAGGTTAGAAAAGTTTCATTTCTTGAAATTTTAAGTTTGGGTTCCGAATCAGCTACGTCATAAGCGTTACGCAGGCCATGCAAGATGAATTGATCTATAAACGACGCAGTCTAGAAATGTTATTCATTTTTTAGAACAAAGAGGAAATATCAAACTGAAAAATAGGCATTAAAAGGCTATTACTCATTTAAATTCTAAAGTTGATTTTTATATTTTTTATCTTACATAGCCCCCTTCAAAGAGGAAAAGGTTTGGCGACAGAAAGCCTTTTTAGAAGAAAGCATTATAGGATTAGCGAAACAAGGGAAATACAACTGTGGAAAAAAAAACATATTCTTTTTTATTTCCAATGCCTAGCAAAATGTTACAAAAACTAAATTCTTATAAACAGAGGTTTCAAACAATAGAACTAAGAACAAAAACATCGAAGTCATTGCCTAAGGAGCGATTTTGCCTCCCAGTATCGACTCTTCTGTAAGACCACGAAGAACCCCTCATCGAAGCAGGTGGTCCCTGCCCATTTCTTCTCCAGAATCACAAAGTGGACAAATAGGATCGCTTTAAATGCCTATGCGGTGCAGATCGGCGGCAAGGCAATCATGTCCTGCAGACAAACGCAAAGTCGCAACTGCATTGCGTGTTAGACTATCGGGAGTAAGAGAAGGACTTACATTCTCCAACATTTTAAGGCTGTACGAATCTAAGATCTCGTAAGATATTTGACGTAAATAACTAGTTTAAAAACAGTTTAATCCTCCAATAAGAAATGGCTGTATTAGGATGCTGTAGTAAGCTGATTTCTCTTTTGAAAGGAAGTCCACTTGTTCATTGCCCCAAAGGCCACAATGGCCAGGCACCCACTACAGAACGATTTGTTTCCCCTTTAAAGTGAGAGTTCTCAGGACTTGACATTGCAAAATTTCAGGTGTTAATAGGTGTTCAACAGAGCTAATTGACTGAATAGTTGAGTGAGATCAGAAAAGATGACTGCTTTTGCAAATTTGTAATGGACAGCTAATAATTGCTTTAGGGTTGTACATATATGGCTACTACATACTTCACCATCAAACGAGGTACCAGCGTATCCTGCATTGAAAGAAACAAGATTAGAAAACACGCCCAAATCAAAAAATATAGATCTACATAATGTTTAAATAAAAATCTTGTAGATATCATTTTTAACATTGAATGCAAATTGAAAATTCCATTGAAATTTTGAAAGTTCGTAAGTTCATACAGTTTTTCAAGGAATAACTGTAAAAGTTCACAGTAATAATACTGTGAAGATCTTTGCTAGAATATCATAATCATAAGCATAATATTCTGGAATCCATAGTTTGAAAGTCTATTGTTGTTGTCAATATAAAACTAAAATTTTCTTTTACATATTCATGATATTTGTACCAAAATTAATTTTTTTTAAACTTATAAAATAATCCACATATTCTTAATTGTAAAGCAATGAAAAATGGAATTTAGAACCTAATAAACATAGAAAAGTAACAGAATTCAATGCAATAATAACATAAGTTTTGATAAAAATTGGCAGCTCCCTCTGCAATGCAAATCATAATAACAACGTGCTGATGGCTGTGGGATGCTTAAATACAATAGAACCTAAAAACCTCTGTTCTTTAATAAAGGTAAATGGGTTTTAATTTTGTATAATTATCAAAGTTTGCATTTATAACTTATAGCCATAAAAATCTTCAAATCATTCAACTGATATTAAAAATATACAAAAAATTAAAATTTGAGACGTATGAATTGTATATTCAAATTAAGTATTTTAATTTTGTAAGTAAAATTTTACATTGCCTTACAATAATAATAAGGTCCATTTAATTCTGTGGATATAAAGTAAGAAAAAACTTCATAATTATATATATTTAGGAAAGACTTTTAAACCTTTTTAAATACAAAAATTTAAATACATCTTATTAATTACATTACAAAAGCACAAGAAATTTCAAAATATTATATTCATTCGAAACATCATTTGAAATAAATATGACTAAAATTACGCTTTCTGTTACTGTCGACATTTCTAATTCACTTGTTTTATACAAACTAGAAGACCCCACAGCTTTCTCTTAATGCAAACATTTCCCTCTTATAGACTTTCTGAACTGCAATATAACATTCCATAAAAAAATTTAACCACACTCCATTATATTTAAAAAGTAAAAATAATAATTATATACGAAAAAAGGAATATCCTTTTTTCAAAACGAAAGTGGGAGCTTTCAAAGTTTATCTGAACATACAATGATCAGCAAAATTTTAAAATTAGTTAATATTATTTCTTATTACTAATAATTTTTCAGTTTCTTGAATTATCCATATTTTTATACGTTATTACAATATTCTATATAAAAAATTAATATTTTCTAAAGTAATAATCAAAAACACTATTCACTATTTATTTATCATATCCTATACTAATTTTTCAAAATTATTTCATTCAGTTAAAAATTCTTATGAACAATTGAAAATTTTTAACACAAATTTAAAAGTACACTTATTTAACTTAATATCCTTCCACAAAATAGTTTAAATATCTTAAAATTCATATTTTAATTTTATCACACATAATTATGAAAAGTTGAATCTTCTGATAAAAATAAAACTTTTAATTCTAGATTTTCATCAAACAGTGCTACATTTTTCTGAAAAACCAATGAAGTAATAAAACAACATTATATGTTAAAATTTCAGAATAGAACGAAGGGATAAATAAATTATTTGTAGTATGATAACGATTGGAGAAAACAGAAGTAAAATAATATTCTAATACACAGTTTCAAGCATAAATTTCAATCCTGGAAATAAGGAAAAGAAAACCTAATATATTCGCATTAAAGCCGGAGTAAGCTATGCTATTCGGTTAACCTTTAAAACAACTCTTGAACACATCTGGAGAGTATTTTCATTCTGTAAACACTATGCGTGATTATTTTTGAAGCACTGGTAAAACACCACGGCAGAAGGAAGATAATTTTTTTTTCACTTCTGAATATATAAGAGGTAGTCTAATCAATTTCCCATTCAGGAATTTCCACTCGCACTTATGACGTCCTGTCGTCTCATTATGATAAAAAAAAGAGAAAAGACGAAGCAAATGTTGATGGCGTAGAACTTAGATCCATCCTGAATAGGGAACTTGTCAGCCGGGGACGTTTAAATTCCATTTTTATTTAAATTGACATTTGTGGCCACAATTCAATTGGCGCTTTAATTCTGCCTATTTCCAGAAAATGTACATTCTTGATACTGTTACGTTAGGAAGGGATCGCAGCGAAATAGCGCCCAAGTAGCACAGAGGTTAAAGCTAAAAGTGCGCATTTATCCAATATGAAAGATCGCCAAGAGAAAGGTTTTGGTTTAAGTCAGAAAGTTCTCGAAATTTTGAATTTAGCTTCCGAATCAGCTACGTCATGAGCGTTACCGCAGGCCATGCGACATAGATTTATCTAGAAATGACGCAGCCCAGAAATGTTATTAATTTTTTAAATCCATTTAAAATCCATTTTGGAAAAAAGATATTCTATCCGCAACAGAAATTTATTCTGTCTGTAACAGATGTCACACAAAAACATTGTTCAAATGGATTCAAGAATCATTGAAATGGATATTTTCGTTGAAATATGATACCCGAAACTTTTCGCGATTATTTCGTACAAGGAAGGGTAGAAATTGCCGCTGATGTCTTTACAAAACTTGGTGCTTTTTTATAATTCGAGGCATAGAATCGAAATCTGAAACAAAAATCAGTGTATCATTTCAGAAAAAGATCCAGTTTTCTGTCAATTGATTTAATTAGAACAATGATGTGAGCAATGATTGAACAATGATTGAAATGAATGATGAAAAATGATATGAACAATGATTTAATTAGGACAATGATATGTCTTAAGTCGCATTTTCTAGACAGAAAAAACTCGTTGAATTTCGTCGATCTGTTGACCAGAACGAGAAACACAAAACTGCATTTTTCAATTAGTATTAGCATTTGGTGTACGTATATAGTAATAGAAAGCAATAAATAATAATGAAAATGTCAAGAAAAGCGAACAAATGACCAAACTTTGGGAAAGAGAAAAGTATATGATGACTAACGGTTCTCATTTAATATGATGGACTGGCTCAATAGCCGAGCGACGAGCTTCTGTGACAAAAGCATGCATTAGTTGCGTATTGCAAATGCATAAAGATATTACTGTAGTATTTTTATGTATTATAATTTTTCTTTCTTTCTATTTTTGTTTCAGATTTTTTTGGAATTCAATTAAAAGGCTTGTAATTTAGTGGAAGTTGGCTTAAATTGTTTTTCTGTATCATACTTCAAGGCTATTGTTTTCCTGAACTATGATCAGGGTAACGGTTATGGTAACCACGGTAGCGACTGCTGTGACTGTGGAGTAGTCTAACCTATTAACATCTCTTAATTCCCTCTGCGCGATGATGACGAAAGGAATTACAATCGTAAATGGGATGAGATTCGCTACGACCTTGATGAACCTATATAGTAGACTATAGTAACGGTACAATATCGTATGTTTTTCGGGTTCAACTCAGTGGCATTCCAATTTCTGATAACTATAAATTTGTTAATAACTCTTTTTTTTTGACCCACTAGTGGACGAGAGTAATGCCAGTTTCCCGTAGAAAGTCCTCCACGAAAGCATCCATCCTCTTAGGCGGATAAAAGCACCCGAGTGCTTTGCCATGATTAAATAAACTAAACCATTTATTTTTTAGTTGCGCGTACAACTTAAAGATACATATACTTCTTGTGTATTTATTATTACTTAAACTACAATAGCGAGTAAAAAGGGATTTAATACTCTGATAATATTTGACCATCCCATTTGAATTAAATTTTCACATGTTGAAATGGAAATAAATATCGCTTACGTTGTAAGGGAAACTTTCGTGTTCACTAAAACATATAATAAACGTTAATATTTTTAAAGTTACAAAATTTCTGAAACTACTTTTATAAAATTTCCAAACTTTAATTACAGATATCAGTTAAAAAGTTAAAATTCTCTGAGTCTCATTTCTTGAAAACAATTAATTTTTATATTGCTCGCAAATAGGATTTAGAACGCCATATACAGACTTAAATCCTTTGAAAAGCAATCGGAAAAATCTAGTTCTCAAGAATTATCAAGTTACGACCTGTAAAGTGAAAACCTTCAGATTTTTACGTTTGACTTGTTTATGTAGCATAAACCAGCATCAAATTCCTAACAGACTTGAAAAGAATTACCTCTGCATCTAAAAGTAGCCACAGAGCCTTGAGGAGGTTAAAATAACCTTATTTTATTAAATCAGAACTTTAACATAAACGCACGTCTCGTACTTAACAAAACAACCAACACTTGTGGAGATGAAACTTAAAGTAACAGTTAAATTTATATTTAAAATGGATCTTAATAGTCAAAAACTGCACAAGTGATTTTAAATTCTAAATTGGCTCAGAACTCCTCACCAGCGTAACAATCGTAACAATTAATTGTCGGCAGCAATAACGTAAAGCCGGAGATTTACAATCTGATCAAAGCTTGCGAAACTCGTAACGTGGCCTCGCAGAAACATCTCTGTTTTACAATCCAAGATCCTCGATTTAATTACTCTCTAACTAATTTGCATTTCTGGTGAGGAAAAGGAAAAGTTATGTAAAAGGTCTAAATCATAATAACTGCTTAATTAGAAGAATAATAACCCTACATAATCTGCTTGAAATATTTTTAATCGAATTCTTTGTTAAACTGCACAATCGAAACCAATCAATAAAAAGAACTGAAACATCAGCTTCGAGTCCCTTCTCCACTCATGCGAAGACCCGTCAGCAATAAAAATTGTTCGAAATGATAGTTTAAGGCACCTGCTTACAGCGGTTTTCCCACTGTGCGGTTTTCGAAAATCCGCAATTACGCAAATTAATGTCTCCTAATTTCTGGAACTGCTCTACGCTCGGATGTTAATTGACAAATTCTCCACGTCGGTACTTTGACAGGATACCTGCATTTTGATGCTGTGTCAGCCATATTTGACCTACTAGCCTTTACATAAATTAAAAAATGTAAACTTCCTGCATCTTACTGTCCTTACAACAATGACAAACGGTTTAAAGGCATATGCCATATTTTGTAATGAAATCAGACTTTTACTTTAATCATACCAGGGCTGAATGTATTTACTTTTTTAACTGGAAAAGTGAAATGCTAAATATTTTGGATAAGTGTGTAAACGTTTAAGGCAAAATATAAGCATCGATCGTAATGCATATGGTTATATAATGGTAATTATAGATCATAATGTATATGGTAATTATAGATCATAAGGCATATGATAATTATAAATCATAATTAATAATTATTGAGCATAGTAAATTAATCACATAATAATAAAATATTCTTTTTTAGAAGTTCATAAACCACAAAATTATATATGTATCCACATCATGTGATATTCATTTACTTCCGTTGTTAAATGTAACGTATAGCTAACATTGGTAAATAAAGATATCGCAGAATGAGTAAATTTGTCTTCTGTGTCTTCACATATGTCGATTTTATCCCTGAATTCAGATTTTCGCAACGGTTCAATAAATATTTTACACATTATCATCAATCAGAAGTTTCACAAAATTTACACAGTCACCAAAAGTGATAATAATTTGGATATGTTCCTTCGAAATCTGTATCAAAATCTAAGTATTACAGCACTAAATTCTGATTCCGTGCAGACCGTGAGTTTGCAGAGACATTAGGGATTTTTTAAAGCAGGAGAGATGAGAAATGAGCAATGCCCTCGCAATGGACTCGAACCACGGACCTCTAGAATGCGCGCTGAGTGTGCTTACCACTGCATCTCGAAGGCATGCTAAGAAAGCGGGAGATATATCTTATAGGCTAAAGCCAATTTAGATAATTCTAAGAGCTGGAAGAAAAAAAAAAGCAGAAAGGTCAGCATTGCTTCCAAAAGCTCGCAGCCTAACTTCACGAATTCTGTTTTTGTATATGCATTAACTAATTTATATCCTAATGGCAGCCAACGAAAAAAGAAGTGATAATACTGACAAAATCATAAGATAATTAAACATAAAATCCAACAAGTAATTATTTTTTAGATCGTAAATAAATATCGGTATTGAATTTCCTATCAGTCATTAAATTAAATTAATTTTAAACCTTTTTTATGTGCATTTCATTACCTTGTACGCTACACAATATTCAGCAGAGTCAATACGCAAATAAAACAGGAAAGGCGCATTTCTTAGACGAACTTTCCTCTTTACAAACCACATATTTCTATTCTACATATATCTTTTATCCATCCTAGCTTTTTCAGCATTAGACAACTGCTTGCACTCTCACCGGCGCGCTTATAATTTCGAATTCTGAGCAGCTAATAAACCTTATACAAAGAAGAATTTTTCTCACGTATATTGAAAAACAACTCAAATACTTTATCTGGTTTGCCATTCTGAACCCATCTTGCATCCCAATGAGGCTAGAATATGCAAAATGTCCTTTCATGTGTTCCATCTAGAGACATGAATCAAGCCTATCTAGATAGGACACATCCCCTGTGTGAGAGAATTCTTCTGGAATTAATTCATGATATCTGCAGGCAGGAAACAAATGGAAATTAGCTCAGAATTTGACTAATTTACATGTGGCTTAAATTTCAACAATATAGCCTTAAGGTATGAAAATTACACAGCACTAAGAAGTAAATTATAGTACCGTGAATTGCAGTGTATTTTTAATGTTTGCCTGTAGATTCTGTATTTCTATTAGACAACAATATTTATAATTCTAATTTCTTCATTACTAGAGCTGTAGCTGAAATAACTCCCTCCTCACTCTGGATGCACTACTTAGTATACATTAGGATACGTTCCCGAAAAGCAAAACGCTAAGTGAAATTGTTTTAAATGGGAGCGTTTTAACACTTAATAAATAAAGATAAGGAAATATGCGGTCAATACTAGTTTTATTTTCGTACTTATACAGTAAAACTCCCTTAAGATTAGCATACACAGTTCCAGGCGAATTCGATCTTCTGTGAAGTGACACTGACTGCCGTACCAGTAGGCTCGGGTTCGAATTTTGGAGAAGCCACGGACGTTTGCAAGCGTAGTGTCTCTGCGACAGAAAGGCACTCAAAATACACAGAGAACCGAAAGTCCTTTTGATAGGTTGATAGTAAGGATAACGAGTGGGAAACCTTTGGACCGCCTCGGGGTGTTCTCCTTCAAACCTGGGTGGAAGCTTAATAGTTCAGCAATATCTCAATTACCTGTCGTACTACAGAGGTCTTAGCTTCTACCTGTACCTGTGAAGGCAACGTGGCCGCCGTCATTGGTTATAGTGGTTAGCGATCTTAGCTGCCGTACGAATGGGCCTGAGCTCTAGTCCCGGAGAAAGCTTGAACGTTTATAGTGTCTTGGAAGTGTATGGTGTGTGGGGAGCATGGTTTCCCATGGTTTTGGTGGTACGGGAAGAAAAGTGGGAGCTCTTCGAATCAGTCCCTGGGGGAATTTGCATCAAAATTGTCCTTCAGTGGCTGAGCGGCGAAGTTGTTGAACCGTGATTGTTGGGCCTCGGTTCGACTGGATGAGTGTTTCGTCGTTTTCGTGGCTGCGTGAGCGTTTGCCCCATGTGTAAAATGGATACAAGCCAGTTTCCCTTACAGTTCTCTACGAAAGCATCCTTAGACAGATAATCTTCGAGTGCTTTTTCTTAATTAAATAAACCAAACCAAACCATCAAAATGAGTGAAGTAAGACTATACCTGTACGAATTGTGAAATTCGGCTGTCCTACACGCTTCGCTGCTACCTCTACCTGTGAGGAAAATAGGGTTGTTTTTAATGCCATAATAAGTGTAAAATTCCTGTGAAAAGCTTCAGGAAAACCTAATTCAACAACTGAAGAAGCTTTGTGGATAACTTCTACGGAATATAAGTCAGCGTGGTCATTAAGAAACAAAATATGATTAGCTATCAAAGACTTGTTTACTTCTCCTTTTTGAACATAGAATTTATATACTTTAATGCGAGACTTTAACTCTCTTTAATTTCTAGTCTGATCGAGGTATGTCAAACCACAGTGAAAATATACATTCTGTGTCAAAAGTTTATAGAGTCAAGTGAATTACATGTTTAAGACAAATAGAAATGTATAAAATTACCCATTTGAAATATGTTATAATATATAAAACACAAATGCCTTGCAACTTAGAAAATATTTAACAAAAATATTAATTTGTCTTTTAGAAAAATAAAAATAGAAAACACGTACATCCCAAAAGTTTATATACAAATGAAATTTTATGCAAATTGGTTAACAACAATCATGATGGGGAACTTGAGCCTTTTATATCATAATGCCCTTATTCAAACCTCCAATTTAAAAAAGAAAAAAATCATTTGAGCTGCGTTTAAATATGCCTAAAGCTAGGCAATTTTTTTATGCTGAAGTCAATAGGATTCTGAACTTTAAATAGCACGGCAGTCTGTTAAAGAAATTTTGAAACTTCTTAATTGATCTGTAAGCATGATTTATAGTGCAATGTCTCATAAAACGCCACATCAGCCGAAAACACGTTCAGTGAAACCTCGAGTAACAGATAGTCGCAGCGATAGGGGAATACAAAGAATGCCTTCGACACAGAAAAGTAGGTTGGCTAAATTATTACTTGTGGATTGCAAATATCCAAAAACACTGTTCCTAAGCAAATCAAGGAATCTGGTTATATGATTCAGGTAAAAATGTCTCGATCAATGTACTTCTCAAAATTTCTCATGGCATATGGTAACAAACTCTGTAATTGTCAGTAATGAAAAAAATGGAGTCTAAAAGGTCCTGGCGGGTATTCATATTACTGGCATGACTTACGAAAAGAGCCTTGGAGCTATTTCAGTAGGAAAAAATGGAGAGGGATCTGTTATGGCGCAGGCAGCTTTCGATTTCAACCAGCAAGTGGGTTTCACCTTTCTAGATGGTCGGTAAAATTCGTCTAAATACATATACTAAGAGACCATCTTATGCCATTGGCAGGAAACACTGGAGGATAGAATTGGGTATAACAGCATAGCAATGCTCCCATTCATGCCTCTCATGCTACAAAAAATAATTAGACATGGAAAATATAATTGTTCTTGAGTGGTCACTAATGAGCCCCGGTTTTAAACCGATCGAAAATGTGTGGGGTATTATGTCTTGGAGAGTTTACGAAAATGGATAACAGTTTCTTCCGGGAATGCTTTAAGAGCAGCCATCGAGTGTGTATGGTACAATGTGGAACTAAAGTTATTACAAAACTCAGTTCTCTCGACGAAGAAATGTGTATTCGGCATCATACGGAATAACGGAGAGACACTGAAGTATTAAGTAATTTCAAATTGATCACAAGTTGTTAAAATGTAAATTTTCTATAAACTTTTGGGACGCACATTCTTCTGTGTTTTTATTTTTTCTAAAATACAAATTGCTATTTTAATTAAATATTTACTGGAATGCTAGTCGCATGAGATGTAAATAAACAGATTTTTATTAGGTGTTTATGTTCCTTCCCATTTTTCTAATAAACGTAATCTAGTTGAGTCTATAAACTTTTGAGACGGAGTGTATGCTGTAAATCCCACAAGAGTTAAAATTAGAGCTGGGATCATTAAGAATCTAGCTCCTGAAAAATAGTCTATATCAACGAGTTTGGAGTCCATATGTTTGATGTTTACGAAATCGATCGACTTTTCTTTAATCTGTGGTTGCTTTTTGCTTATTTTTAAATTCATCTAACACTTATTCTACTTTATAAATGCAGTATGATATGTCATTTTGTATAGTAATGTAAGCTAGAGAGAAGAAACCTTTAAACAAATATTCACACCTCAGTTCACCAAGTACTAACTGTTGGGAAATTATTACAGTAGCACAATGCATGTGACATATACACTGCTGGTCACCCAAATTGCAACACCAAGAAAGACAAGAGATATCACAACAAAATTTATTTTGTAGATAACATGTTGACAAAGTATCAAATGATTAAATTTATAGACTTCTGTGAAGTGTGGTTCCTTCCAGAACCAGTAGCCAGAGTAGCCGCCATTGTTGAAGATCACCGTTGCCACACTCCTCGGCATTGATTCAAAGAGACTTTGGATGTGTTCTTGGGATACAGCAGACCAAGCAGCTTCCACACGTTGCCAAAGCTGATGTGGTGTGGCAGCTTGGGATGTAATCTGGGTCAATCGTTCAGCAACCATGGACCACATGTTTTGTATCGGCGAAAGATCCGGAGAGAGAGCCGGTCAGGGAAATTCAATCTGGGATTGACGCATTTCAATCTGGCGATTGACGAAGAACCCTTGGACAATACGTGCCACGTGTGGTCGCGCATTATTCTGTTGAAATATGGCTGTGGGCAAGCCCTGAAGGTAAGGAAGGACAACTGGCTCCAAAACCTCGGAGATGTAGCGCTGGCTGTTTAAAGTACCGGCAATGCGTACTAGAGGAGTGCGAGAGTAATATCCAATACCACCCCATACCATAATATCCGGTGGAGAGCCAATGTGGCGGTGCATAACGCAACTGTTCAGCATCCTCTTTCCACGGTGTCTCCAGACTCGAATCCGACCATTGTGGTGTTGCAGACAGAAGCGTGACTCGTCAGTAAAGACAATTTCATTCCATTCTGCCGTCCACGTCCTTCTTTCATTGCACCATTGGCGGCGGAGACATCTGTGGTTGTGCCTCAAAAGTAGACGAAGCAATGGACGTCTTGCGGACGGACCACTCTGCTGTAAACGGCGTCGAATGGTACGCGCAGACACTGGATGATACGTTACAGACTGGATGTGCTGTGATGTGGTTCGTGATGTGACTGAACGATCCGTCACTGCCATGCGCACAATGTTCCTGTCATCACGTGAGGTGGATGCGATCGAACACGTCGGTCCGTCGTACCCTCCTACATCCAACGGTCACATATCCGCAATACAGTTGTTTGGTTTCGTCCAACACGACACACTATTTATAAGACATTTATTATCTTAAAATAACACAGCAAAGTTCGACTAAGTTTTAAACTTAATACGAATAAAATCTTACATATGAGAAAGTTCTCGATTAAGGCTATTTCCAACAGAAAGATTAATAGATCTGCTTTTCACATTTACTTTTCTTGAGAGATTCATTTTTATAATGCATTATAATATTAAATACACTAATGGAGATAAATCTTAAAAAATACAACATTCCTCGAGAAAATATTTGTATATTAATAAAAATATATTAAACTTATAAGAATCCAAAGCGTAACCTCTTTAACGTAATATATCTCATACCTTAAAGAAACTAAGCTTTAGTATTTAGCTAGAAACTTTCTCGAATTTTTCTCTGATTTTTTCTCCTGGGCTGATGTTCCTCTTTCACTATCTTCATTCCTGCGAACTCAAAACGAAAATTCTGTTTAGCTTTTGAAATAACAGACCTGCAAATTTACTCACGTCAGGTTGATTCTTGTAATTATTATTGATTTCTTTAATAATTACTTCTTTGGTATACGTTTCTTGTATATTTATTTACAATTACCCTGAATCTGGGTAAATATTGTAAACTGAAACAAATTATAGTCTGCTAATCGATGTCTACACTCTTCTAACGTGTATTCCTAGAAGTACTTAGACTTCTCAGGTAAACAAGTACAAAAAGATAATTATCGGATTCTAATCTAGCCATAGATATTTTAATGGTAATAGAATTTTCGCCTTGAGAATTCTTTCTTGCACAAATATAAAAATATTTTATAAATATTTAGTTTATAAATGCCAGTTTAGAGTCTCGAAATTTTGATCGTTTATTTAGCTGCATAATCTGTCTTAAGCTTTTACACTGTGTTCAAAAATGGCGCTCTGACTGCATAGCTTGGCATGCGCAGTACTTGAAAAGGGAATGAATAATAAAAGGAGGCGGAGATTCAGTTGGTTGAGTTAATAATAATCGTATAAAGAATCACACCACATGTCAGTGGAAGTTCAGGTAATGTATCTAAATGTCCATTCATTGTTTGAAAGAGGTGTCAAGGCATGTGTCAGAAGGCTTATCTGACTATCTTCTAAAACTGGCACAGAAGAATGGAGACAATGTGTTTGCATCTTAAAATAGATAGCTGTTCTAAGACCCACATGCTTAAATTGAAATATATGGCAAGAAGTTTATGGATAATGAAGCCTTTTCTGACATGCATAAAAATCCTAACGATAATAACTTCTTCCCCGAAATAACGTTAAAAAATATAAGAAATGATATCTCAGTGAATCTACTATTAGTGAATCTATCAGTGAATCATTAGTGAAAACACAAAACAGTACTGTAGATTATAACAATACAACAATGCAAAAGTTTAGAATACAATATTTTTATAACAATACAAAAGTTAACATTTCTACTCTGCTGTATTTACTAATGTTCTATATCTAACTCCTTAAGTCTAAACATTAGAGTTTGGGGATACAAATGTAGCATACTATAAAACTTAATATAAGATTTAATATTTCGGTCACTCAGAAACTTATTGATAGTTAGGCCCTTTTAAATAAATTAAAATTCGAGAAATTTTTCAAAGGTAAAATTAAAGTAGATCTTTCGGATGACTTGCAGTGAATTTTATATCAGTGTCAGTGTTTTTTTCTTCTCGTAAAAACTTAATTTAAAATATTTTAATACCTATAAAATAGTAGACCTACAAAATAGTATAAACTTTAACGGATATCACTTTAACGGATATCTCTTTATCCGTTACACCACAAAGGCATGCTGAGAGGAGAGGGAAAATACCTTATAAACTACTCTACATCGTAAAATATCAGCAAAGGCAAATGTAATTAACGTTTCGATTATGCTTATTAGAAAGCTGGAGTTATACTTTCCACGGATGTAGTACAAACGATGAAAATAATATAAGAATAATTTATTATCCATGATTATCCATGTGGTTAAAATTACTTCTTAATAGAAAACCCCAATCACCATTCAGTTGCTGTCAAGGTAAGTGTGATGTTTAACGAAGGTTAGTTAACTATGCAGATAGGCTCGTATTCGAATCTTTGATAAAGTGAGGATGTTGTCATGTGTTTAGATGATGAGGCACTTAGAATTAGTCTAAACAAAAGTGCTTCTGGAAGATTCTTGGTAGAAGATCCTCGGATTCTGTCCTCTAGGTTGCTGCCGTTGATCAAAATCAGGAAAGAGATTAAGTAAAAGTAAGTCTCATAACCTTTTCCTTAATTGAATAATCCAAATGAGAGACGTTTCAGTTTGTATTTTTAAAGACATGAAGATGCAATAATTTTTTATAATATTTTAGATTTAGAAATGTGAAATTATGTTAAAATAATCCATTAATAATTTCTTCCTTTACATGGGAATAATTTTTTCTGTACTCTTCTGTTATCGGGACCGGATACGTATGTAACTGTACGCGCACATACATAGATACACACGTGCATACATGCACACATTTCTGAATCCGGTCCCAATAATGCACATCTGCATGTTATAGGAGTCCTATATACAAAATTTCAGCTTTCTGAGGTTACGGTTTTTGAGTTATGCGAAATACATACATACATACATACGTACGTACGCACAGACGCCAAGAAAAAATCTCTTCAGATTCCATTTTAAACCAGTTATATATATATATTGTAGAAGGAGACTTTTATTCTGTTCTTACGTACGAATGTCACTCAAAAACATCGTTAAATTGCATTCGATAGAGGTCAAAATAGATATTTTCGTTGAAATACGATACCCTAAATTTTTTGGGATTAGAATACTTCCTTTTTACTTCGTACAAGGAAGTAATTAAACGCCGCACTTACACAACTTTTAAATCATTGATAATCCTACAAGCCTTGCATGCAAATTAAGCAAAAAAGCAACACATGAGAATAAAAAAATTGAGTTCACGGAGCAGAGTAACAGAATGGGTGTATTCATACACTTTTGGTGCAGCCTATTGCAACCAAAGATGGAGGTACACAACTAAATGTTAAAGCAGTCTTATATACAAAATTTCAACTTTCTGATGTTACTCGTTTTTGAGTTATGCAAGATACGTACGTACAGACGTCACAAACAAATCTCTTCTGAATCCATTTTAAATCATTTCTGCAACACGTTTTGGGAAAAAGATTCTTTTATTCTGTTCTTACGTACAGATGTTACACAAAGACCTCGTTAAATTGCATTCAATAGGGGTCAAAATGGATATTTTCGTTGAAATGGTATGACACTCGAGAATTTTCACGATCACAGTACTTCCTTTACTTCGTACGAGGAAGTAAAAAATCTGATGTATACACCACATGACTTCCTTGCACAGAATATTAAATTATACGCATTTTGCATTTCATTTAAAATTATTTTATTGCATTAAATCTACTTCGTCGATAGCGCATAAACCACAATGGAATAAGTGCACTCTTTAAAATTCACTATATTTTTCTATCATAGCAAAACTCTGGCACTAGATTCACTTAACAGCGTTACATTATCATTCACTTTATAACTCAGAACGCACAAAAATTATGTATATCATCTGAATTATTAGCTAATTTTTGCCACATGCTCTATTCAAATACTATAAATCTAAAACGATGTGTAAAAGAAATTAAGCAAACAAAAAAAAAGTTTGTCACAGACGATTATGTCTCGTTCAATTAATTTAATGCCACATAAAAACTCAAAATTTATATATTAAAAATTGAAGTAAATTTTAAACATTTACTTTCTCGAATAAATTCCAGAATTGATTAAGCAGGATTTAATTCGCAATAATAAAAGAGGGCGTTAACTTTGTTGTTGCAAAGCTTAGTTTCTCTAGATTGGCAACAAATCCAGTATTCTACTAAGTTTCAAATGTAAACAAATATGGCTGCTATGACCAAAAAATTAGGCTTAGCCGCACTTAAGCAACTTTTAAATTGTTGATAATTCTACAGTTATCACATACAGTTTAACTAGAGACAAAAACCTTAACCCGAGGATAAGAACAACATAATTCAATGATTTTTAAAGTAAAACATACACAGTTTACAGACATATAAGAATAAAAAAACTGAGCTCAGTGCGCCGAGTAACACAGGGGATATATAGATATTTACATACTTTCGGTGCGACCGGTAGCAACCAAAATAGGATGGGCACATCTACATGTTATAGCAGTCCTATATACAAATTTTCAACTTTCTGAGACTACTCGTTTTTGAGTTATGCAAGGTACATAAATACATGACTACGTATGCATAGACGTCACGAAAAAATCTCTTCAGAATCCATTTTAAATCAGTTTTATAATTTGGGGGGGGGAGTCCTTTATTCTGTCCTTACGTACGGATGTCAAGCAAAAACATCGTTAAATTGCATTCGATAACGGTCAAAATGGATATTTTCATTGAAATATGACACCGGAAATGTTTCGCGATTATAATAGTTTTTTTTACTTCATACAATGAAGTAAAAAAGAGTTCTTTTATGGCATGCAGATGGGTAATAATGAAAGCATACGCGCCACATAACAGATTGAACAAAAAACTACATAAATATTCTTTAGTTTGTAACTTACTGAGGACTTATTTACTTACTTTGACTGATAATAGTTAAATTTTAGTTACAGTAACTTTCCTGTCTCTCTCCTTTTCATCCATGCTTTCCTGTCAGAATGTAAACTGCGTATATTCAAAGTGAGAGAGATAGAAGGACTATCTAAGCGAAGGTTTCGGAAGTTATTTTTAGGTTTTATGCCTACTTAAAGAGCCGCGTTATTACCTTGACTTAATAGCGATTTGATTCTGTGGCATGGAATGCTTCTAGCCATTAAGGCTTGTACCGCTGACTTCTGCGAGCCAGAGCCTTTCTGCGCGTTTAAGTTAACCTGTGAGCCTTTAGGTAGTTTAATTACATTTTAATTTCAACCCTGTTTAAGTTAAGCCAAAAGTGTTGGCTTACGTGAACTCATGTGACGTTGCCTATGAACTCTTTGTGACCGAATAAAAGGGTCATTTACACCCTTCTTCTGACTTTCTCTGTATCATAAGACCAGAGAATAACTCCTCTACAGTCTTTCTAGAGCTTGTTTATGTTACCGAAAAATACGAGACTATACTTTTTGTATCAAATTCTCTACAAGAACAAGCCAACTTATAATATACTGATTCCTGTGTTCTTGTAAATCCAAGAACATGCATAACAAACTGTTAAAGTAATTAGAAATATAATTCATGCACACTTAAAGTAACATTATAATAATAATAAACTTTATTTCTTCTTCATTATTTCACTCTAAATACAAATTTACTTACCCAATTATTGTAATTTTTAATACGACCTTGAAACCAGTGCTATAAATCTGGAGCTACGTTGGCAAATTCTAAATAAAATATACAAAAGCTTTTAAAAGCATTCCAACAAAATAATATGAAAAAAAAACCTATCTTTATAATGTAAATGCAATGTTCTTCAACCGGGAGCTCCAAAAACATAAATAAATTCCTTAGAAAAATCAAAACTCACCTTTTAGAATCTTAACATCAATACAAATTTTTTTCCTTCGAGAAAATTCCAGTATATTGAAAAGACTTTTGTCACGAGAATATAACTGGATATGCTATTATTAATTCTTCGTTGCCAACATAATGGTCAATGTTTCTGAAACTTTTTATAAATAAATTGAATTGAGGATGGAATGCAACTATTTTTAGATATAACACATATTTTCTCCATCGAGTACTTTTCCTAGTTTTTTACCATAGGATTTAGAAGTTTCTAATTTACCTTAGCAATGCGAAATGTATACAGAAATAGAAAGGTATTTTGTTTAAGTAGAAAGAATATTATTGAAATTCATAAATATTATTGAAATACATAAGCTATATATATAAAGAAGAAAGTCTGTGTGTTTGTTTATTCACTAATAACTCAGTCACTACTATAGCTATCGTCACCAAACTTTCTACAATTCTTTTCTGGATCCTGGAAAAGATCGACGACCACTTTTTCCAAAACAAAGTAGCTAAAATCAGTGATATTAATTAAAAACTCCGAAAAACGATAATTTTTACCCTCGTTTTTTCAAGTGACAACAGTCTTACAAGCTCGAGATGAAAATTTGCTTTGAAAAAGAAGCACGCTGACGTGAAAAATAAAACAAGCAAATCGACAACCTTGTATTCGGCATAGATTTTGTAAAATCCCAATCGATTTCGAGGGCAAAACGGGTTCCCCTTCATCAGGAGCAAAAAATCCTGCAAAAGCGAAAAAGCGAATGTTGAATATTTATACCCACAAGCGACCAGTGGAAGAGTCGATAGCGCCATCTATTGGCAGAAATAGTAACTAAAACGAAGAGTTAAGTTAGTAGAATTTTGAAGGCATTAGGCAAGATTGGATTGGAATTGAAATCATTGACCAAGCAGGATAAATTTTTGTGAATTTGAAAGGCTTCAAGAACATCCAATTCCCTAATAGAACCAGCTTTCTGGATAATTTTAGCAGAACCAAAATCAAAGCTGTGATTGAATTTCCAGCTATGATTAGCTATTGAAGATTTGTTAATTTCGCCTTTTCGGAAGTAAGATTCATGTTCTTTTATACGAAACCTTAATGCTCTTTTCGTTTGGCCAATATAACTTAAGCCACACTGGCACGATATGCTATAAATTCCCCAAGAATTAAAGTCAGAAACAGAATCTTTAAGAGCCGAACCTCAGATTTTATTTATAGGCGAGAAAACAACTTTAAACTTGGTTAAAAATGTGTAATTTTAAAGTTATTTTCCCAAATGAATGTCTCCAAATATAGATCATTTATAATATTAAAAAATCACCCAATATGCTCAAATATATCCTCTTTATAATTTATTATTGAATAATCAGTACCTATTACTTCGAATACTTTAACTACACATTCGATCTAATATTTCACTGTAAACGTTAAACACATTTAAGTTCCAATGAGGCAGAATTTCTCTATAATATCATAAAGCTGATTAATTTGGACTGAAATGCCCATTCGTAATATACATCACCCACCCCCAGTAAAAGTACTTCTGTATGACAGTTCATGCTCTTCACGTACGCCATATAATTAATCACTAGAAGAGGGCATAATGATTAGGCTTAGCAACTCGTAAGTGAAGTAAAAACAACTTTCTTCTCCAAGTACATGTAGATCACGCGTAACCCACGTGACTTGCACACATATTTCGAATCAGACATTACTAACCGGGTAAGCAACCGGTGAACCAGATACTGTCAATTCGGAAAGCTGATAGAAGTCTAACAGAAGTAATCGTAACACGTGCTTTACGGGTGGTTAGAAATTGGGGGAAATGCATAAACGCCCCTGGGCTAACGAGCTTAGGTAATAAAAATAATAAGTTGCAGGTCGTAATAACTATCAGTGATTAATATTGAATCGGCAAAGGTAACGATGGGAGGTAATTTTATTAATAAGTTACTGCTCTTCGGGTGACGTTTGAGTGATACTTGGAATCATAACCTACAAACGTAACTCTGGATATCAAAATTCTGTCCATAAAATATTAAC
Organism: Stegodyphus mimosarum; assembly: GCA_000611955.2. Lineage (NCBI taxonomy): Eukaryota > Metazoa > Arthropoda > Arachnida > Araneae > Eresidae > Stegodyphus > Stegodyphus mimosarum. Next base: position 737,739 of record KK121684.1, on the reverse strand, counting down.
CTTATTTGGTAGACAGCCGTAGTATGTTACAGAATAATTGTAGAGAACAACAAAATATTTATATTTATAAATATGTATAATGTAACAAACGAAGTACTGACTAAGAATGCAAAATAAAGTTTAAACTAATGATTGAAACGATTTGAATCTCATATACACAAGATTTTAATTTCAAATAAAAATACAATTCTGTACAATACGAGCTTCCTGATCCGGTATTAAGAACATGGTTTATCTTGAACCAGTTTTTTTAATAAAAGAAGTAAACTTGTAAGGTATTTCTCCCGCTCTCTTGGAGTGGTCAGCACGCTCGGCGAGTATTTGAGAAGTCCGTGGTTCGAGTCCTGGCGAGGGCATTGCTTATTTTTCATCTCTTCTGCTTTCAAAAAATACCTAATGTCTCTACAAACTATCTTGAACCTAAGAAACTCCTTCCTATAGGGCTAAAGAATGGTAAAGAATGGAATATACTCTACAGACTTGTACAAATTATCCAGAATATGTAATGATTTCTGAATGTTCTTTAATGTCTTCCCCATCAACGAATGGAAAAAGAGCTGAACAGTGGTAGTTCGGCACAAGCTCAAATGTCGGTGAGTAGGCTGGATGTATGAAATTTTCCAAAGGCATCTCAGAGAACCCTCGCATACTTTGCCATAATTCAAATGAAATCAAATAAATATGGAATCTTGAATTTCCGTTCCACAACGGAATATAACCAGTTTTCGACTGGGACTTGGGAGATGCATCTATGAAAAATAATGTATATATATGCATTATTCTTCATTTACGTTCCCAACATAAATTAAAAATCAAAAACTTCCAAGCCAAGTAATTTTTGAGTCAATACGTCAAGATCTTTATCATTAAATAATATACTAAACAAGAAGGCGTAACTTTGTAAATGGAAATTCAAATGTATGGAAACGTCCATGCAAGATTTTAAATTTCAACTCGCTTAACGTAAATGTAATGCTCAGAAAAATCTTATATATTAAATTTATTACCCAGCAAACGAAACTGGAACAGCTAGTCTACACTGTTTGATATTATTGAACATGTAGTAAATAGTAGCTAACAATCATACTATTAAGTTTTCTCCTGAGCTAACAGAATCACATCTTTTCGTTTTCGTTAATAATAACTGCGCTTCGTTTGTGTGAAGAATTTGTTCAACGTTTTTCAACAGTGCGGAACTCGCACATAATAATTATTAATACTGCCATGAACAAAAGGATGTCTTATGATTTGAATATTCAAATTAAAGTATAATTAAAAATTTACTGAATTCGTAAATGAAGTAGTTTAAGGTAAACTGAAAATTATCATTCGTCAATATTGGTAAAAGCTAACTTACCAATAATAGTACGACCATCTACTAAGGTTTTACTTTGAAACGAAGATTTGCATACAGTTGTTGGCTAGACAAGGAAAAAAAAATCCGAAACCTTTCAGATTTTATATTACGCCCAAAGAGGAGTTTTTTTCATTTACTCACACATACACATTTCGAGAGCATTTGGGCTGAAAATATTTAATAACAACATATCTTTACAATTTCCGAAAGATAGTCTCACGCGCTGGAGATAAAAATGTTTTATTCCACATAGTGTTGCCACTGTTCACTTTGAAATCTCTGAGTTTGTTAATCAAAAATTCGTTAACGTTTTACAAAATATGAAGTAGATAATAAAACAAATTCCAAATTCGAGCTTGCAGATACCCATATTCGGGTGAAGAACAACGTTATTCAAAATTTGATGGCTCAATGTACCGTCGTTTTTCCACAGTGCGAAAAACATACATACACTCATTCAGATTCTTTATTATTATTTTTATTTAAATATAATACAAGGAGATAATATTTGGTGGCAACAATCTGAAAAGTGAGACAGTCATTTATATTGAACCGAGGCAAAATATCGTTTCGACACTATTAGCCCTTCTGGGCTAAAAAAACCACAGAATAATTTTTAAAAATTCATGATTTTTTTCCTAAAGTATAGTGGATGAAAAACTCATGTGTTTGTTATTTGTCTTAAACCTGACTGCATTCTGTAACTGCAATAACCAAAGTCTTATAGACTTCTTCCTGTACCATAAATCACATGACAGAGCTTTCGTAAAGATAAATTTAACGCGTAACTGCCCCGTGTAAACACAATGATGACAAACATCGTAGCATTATCAGAATTTGATCAGCTTTTGTGGTATCTGTCTGCAATACGCAATATCTAAACTGTAAGTAAACTGAAACTAATTTTTGGAAGCCAAATCTAATCATTTTATTGGTGATATTTCTAGAATTTTTGTTAAAATTTTGGGGGGCAAATAAACATTCTAAGTAGAAAAATAACGCAAACTGCTATTTGCAGTTGTTGATTTGAAATTTTTGAATTTCTTTTAAATAGTCTGTGTTTATATTACTTGAATTAAACTAAAATTTTCTTAGTAACACGAATTTGAAAGCATTAAGTTATTAGTTATGTGCAATTCGTATAACTGATTCTTTACTATATTAGCATTCAATTATTAGAAGTTATACGCAAAGTAAACGTATTAACTTGGAATACAGGTTCTAAGCTTATGCGTCTAAAGCTGTTTTCTACGTGCAACTCAAATAGTGAAAATTTGCAAATAGAATTTTCTAATGTCTACTATTAATGCTAATAGATGGCAGCACTAGTATGAAGCAAATTGAAGGCATTTTCGATTTTGCTTGAATAGGCTGGTTTATTTTGCTTCTACGTTTTCTTTTACAAATAAAATTGAACAGGCATATCGTATTTAAATCATCCTTGAAGTGTACCACGAATAAATATGTTGGGGCAAATATAAATTAACTTAATATTTCACTTGCGTCAAAAATCATTAAGCAGTTAATTAACATTTAAGACATTAAGAAAATGCAAAATAATTGCTTGCATTTTAATTTTTGGAGAAAAAATGTTTGCAACACTCTAGCAGTAATTTGACGCAATCACTAATCTCACACAATCATCCACGAAAACATATTTGTAAACAGCTATTTCTTGACGACATCATAACTACACAATTCCGTCAGTGTAGAGAAAGGAAATGCCGTACTGATTTCAAAGAGCTGAATTAACTGAACTTAAATTCTTGAAGTTCCTCTCTCAGGGCATATGAGATACATTTGTACGCGCGTTCCACTAATGTTGTGTTCCAGTAAATCCTCTGAAAATAGGCTAGTTTCATCATTATTCCTCTCACTTTAACGTTTAATTTTGCATTTGTATGCAGTTTTCAAACCGGAAATACGTATATTCGAAAGAAAATTAAACTGCTCGCAAACTTCATCATAGCATAAAATAATCATAGCTCTGCTTAAGGAAAAAAAGGTATCTTTTAAGTTCACGTAGCGTGAATACGTGTCTGCTGTTGCTATTGCACAAGAACCAAAATGTCTAATACGCAAGCACAGCAGCTTGAGCTACAAAAGCTTGAGCAGTTTTTTTGCTTTTGGACTGACAGAAAGTTTGACAGTCGTTTATAGCAATTTCGTTATGTAGAGATATAAAAACATTTCCTGAGGCAATACGCAACAGACTGTCACAGGATTTCGTCGATGAATACTGTACATGTTTAGCAAAAATATAAATTACATTAAGTTTAATTTAATAATGCCAGTTTCTGAGCCATTTTTTACGTATCATACCTGCGAAATTTAGTATAAAAGGATTTACTGCAATAAACTACAAGAGTAACAGAATTCCCTTATACATCTGGCAGCGGACTTTCAAAGTAATGTTTTTATTATTTGATAATGAGCTATTTATTTTTTACTTGGATGGCATACAAATGTAAATCCTAATATAAAATACATTAAAAAAAAAGTGTACTTATGCGGCTTTAGTTAAATGTGCCAAAAATTTTAAAAATATTTTTCTAGCTGCTATAAATATGCTTGGTCATATAGAACTAAAAATAAAATTATGGATCTGTTTACAACGATAAATCTTATATCATTATTTTCAAGGAGAGCTTGAAAGGAATTGAATGTGATAATTCTTAAATATAACATTTCTTTACTATTACCTATTCTTCTTGAAATTATGATTATATAGTTACTAGCGGAAGTTCTCGATGTCAGTAAATTTAGATTGAGAGCAACGCATCTAACAACAGAGAGAACGATACCGCTGCAATCCTCCTCTAATATGGTTGCAAAAAATACTATTTATAGTCACACATTTTTCCTTCTGATGCGATATGAAACCCATATAAAAAATTTCGATAGAACAATGAGCTAATTCTTTCTCATTATATCAGTAACAATGGCACGCAGTTTGATTATCGTCTTTCTAATCAAATGGTGTAAAAGCTCAAGTTCCGTCCAAGATTTCACTTATATTCAATTATAATCGATTAAATGGGGCAAAAAATTTGATCATAATGGATTAGAAATCAGTAACGTGAACAAACAAACAAACACACAAACAGACATTCTTCCTTATATACATAGATTTTGTAAAACTTACAAATTTTTGGATTTGAAAGCGAGCAGTGGCGACAACTTTCGAAATAAAGCAGATTTTCATCTCCACCTTGCGAGACTGTTGCCACTCGGAAAAATGAGGGCGAAAATTATTGTTTTTCCAAATTTTTCATTAACATCTCGGCTAATTAAATTCGTACAATGTCAAAATGGCTTCCCAGGAATTTTTGGAATCGGGAATAGTGTATTTAATGTTTGGCAATGCTATTTTTATTTCATTGTAAAACATATAAATTTTTTATTAGCAAACTCTACGATTTGAAAGCGAGCAGTGGCGACAACTTTCAAAATAAAGCAGATTTTCATCCCCACCTTTCTAGACTGTTGCCACTCGGAACAATGAGGGCGAAAATTATTGTTTTTCCAAGTTTTTAATTAATATCTCTGATTTTAGCTACTTTTTTTTGGACAAAAAGTGGACGTCGACCTACGGACATTTGCAGTGAATCCACGCAAAATTCCAAAACGAAATTAATAACCCTTCTGAGCTGTCGCTCCTTTGGGCTAAAAATACGTCTGGCGTTCGTATATCTATGGTAAACAAGGACTTATTAAAACTATGTTACATTTGCAAATGGGTTACAGCTTAGTAAATTTAGGTCCGATGGATGAATTGCTGCGTGACATAAGCCGAATATAAAACTGAATCCGGAAATCTAATTGTCTACTTTTAAAACCCTGGGTTTGGAAGTATAATGATTTAGAAATGTTTCACTGCCTCTGGGATGAGTATAAATATTCTTAATGAAAACCTGAAAGAAACTTGGATGTTCAAAAAACTTGAGTGTAAAATCCATTCACGTTCTGTCAGGATAATGATACTAAACGTGCAGTCCTAAATATTTGCACGTGGTTATTATACATCTGTCAGAATTCCTCCATATTCTCCAGACTTAAATTGTATCGAACACATACGGATTGAGTTGGAGAAAGAAACGGGAAAACAGGACATTTCTTCCAAAGTTCTAATAAAAGCAGTTGTTACGCAGAATTAATATAAATAGAACATTCTTAAGCGAAAAACTAATTAGTTGAATCGAAAAGTGTAATTTTAGTTAAAAGATATATAAAAAAATATTGAATGTCTCGTTACTTTCGTCATTTATAATAATGAAATATTCAGTAAGTATAAGGAAAAAGGTGCTACTGGCCCAATGAAGGAAACCTTCATTGAGTCGGGGGTTTCTATGAATGGGAGGGTTTCTGTAAATGGGCCATTGACCTTCATTGCGCATGGGAGTTTCTATGTTATGTTCTTTTTAATACAATTCCATCCTGATGCAAGTCAATAAAATGTTTAAAACTATTTTGAGCAGGATTTATAAACATAAAGTACTGCTTAGAAACTAACAACACAAACCAATGAAAATACACTGAAACATATTGATAGCTTCGCATTATTCACAAGAAATCAGGAGTTGGATTTTAGTTTAGTCTTCATAATGATAAAATAGGCCTTACGAAATAACATTGAATTTTGTTTACAAAAAACAATTTAATTAAAATGAGAATTTGAGGGTAATTTATAGTTAGGCTAGTATAAAAAAAACATAACTATAACTTGAAAACTTTCAAATAGCATAAAATAATTATTAAGCCTACTATTAATATTAAGTTATAAATCCTATACAAATTACTGCATCAATTATTCGTTCTTGATGAGTTCAGTTGCATTTTTCTAATACATTCTGATCCCTTTTCTGACACCAGGACCCTTCTCATGAACCTACACTTCGTACGATAGACATCGAATCATGTCTTCTTTGAAGTCATCACAATACAGTAGCGCAGAACCATTAATCCTTGTTGGAAATGATAGGCCTACTAACTGAAGGCAACGAAAGTTAGTTTGGAGTCGTCTTCTCACAGCGATACCTCTTCTTTCGTTTTCTTTCAGCCTCTGCTTGTATGGGCTACTTATTATCAGTATTGTTTTGTTGAGCCTTTTTCAGCTAAGAATTTAGATGGAATCTGAGAAATTTCATCCAAAAAACTTTAACGTTTGACAAACGTTAAAGTTTTTTGGATGTTTGAGCGGTTCTGATTCTGTTCCACTGGTGGTTGCAACTGATTTTCTCCCTTGAGCCTGCATGGCATTACAATCCACTAGTAGAAGCAGTTAGGCTTGTGTAGGAAATTCTACAAAAGGAACATCATTGTTTCAAATTGAACTACTGCAACAAGATGAGAGCCTTGAAATAATCTTTGTTCACTGGCGAAACGCCTGTTTAAACACCTGTTTTCATTCATTGCCGTCCCAACTATTGCTGCTTGTCCATATGCTTTCTCAAATGATTTTGCGACATGCAACTGGGTGACAACTTTTAATTTCCCTTCTCTCCGTCTCTGTCGTGGAAACTTCTGCATTTCATTGATGTAATAACTGCTCAATGGCTTAAAGAACGAAACGTCAATGGGTTGCAGTCTATGGGTTGTGTAATCCCGGGAGTGAAAGCATAATTATGCAACTGTCTAGAACAATTTCTAATGCTTCGAGATTTCTGATGTGTGTACGATGCGCACTAAAAGGAGTAAAACTTTTTTTCTCCTTCGAAGGGTGAAATGTTTCGATGAAATGTTTTAGCCACCGTACAAATATATCTTTATGAATTCACTTTAGGGATTGTAAGCAATAATTGTTCCTGGTAGAGCTCTATCTTGTAGTTCTTCTGCAGAACGTGTACGTTTGTAAATTAAAAGTGGTGGAACATACTTGTCCAGCGACAGACGCGCAGCAAACTGCTGTTGTAGTAGTAAAGCCTCATTCTCCATTGGCAATGGATCCTACACTCTTTTTGCCTTTCAAAGCAAGAACCTTTCGAGGTTTCTTTTGGACGGTTGACAAGTTTGTCTGGCCACGTTGAAAACTGGAATTACATCGATTTTATTCTCGTCAACAACCCTCTCTAATAAGTCAACAAAAAATGGTTGATATTCTTTTTATTGAACCCTTTCGGCGACGAGAGATGACATCCTTTGCTCGGGCTAAAAAATGATGTTGCCTCTGGTTGACGCAAACCGAGCTCAGAATGTCTTCTCATAAAAGAATAATACCACTTCTTACCAGCTATTGTTTTCTTTTGACTGAAGCGGCGGAAATTTCCATTCTTTTCTACGATCTCGAAAACAAGGGTGCGCAACTCACGTGATATAATCTCAAACAAAATTTCCTGAAATTAAAGAACATGCGACACTAGTTCTTGTTCCACTTCTTTGGGTAGATCACCCGTGCTACCTTTGATTTTTTATATTCAACTGGCAAAACAATGAGTTCCCTTTAAATGTCTCTGCAACGTTGCCCTTGGAATATCAAATGTTCTGGCAACCGCATTCACGCCCATGTCATCATTTTGCACTGGATCAAGAGCACGACTCATATTATCTTCCCCTCTTTCGTTGTATTTAATTCCTAACGGCATCTAGGAAAAAAACCGAATGTAAGGCGCCCCCGATTTGATATAATTAGTTTGCAAATCAGTGATGTACGATAGAAAAGCACAAAGCTACTATCAAATCGCAAAAACATGTAGCGTGTATCATGAATTTAATGTCTGGCTTCTGTCGGCTAAACTGCATTAAAGTCTCTAACAAGCGTGCATTGTTAAAAGTTCTTGCTAAGAACAACAGTAAGAATTACGCTCCCCTACCATTGAACTTGTTTACTTTTCCGCCACTATGCATGTTCCTTAATCTATTTATTATCCAGATACAATTTTAAAATTACAAAGGGGCATAAATTAAGCAAGAATTAATGAAACTCATTACGATAATAAAATATTAATTTTACATACGAATTAAGGATACTCCAGTTTAGCTTAAAATTAGATTAATAGCTTATAATTCCTTTTATAACAAAAATAATGAGATCATTATCTAATTATAAATATAATTACTCCCGATAGCTTTTTATTAAATGAGATACAGTGGCATTTTATTCTTCAACTTGAAAACGTTACAAAATATTGGCCTCGATATAGTTTCCATGGTTGGGCTACAGACCATTTATAGCAACGCAGGCTGGCTCATCGAAGGCACATAGAAGTCGGCATGTAATAAGTCTATGATTTCGATTACAACAAAGTAAACAACCGTTATTAACATAGCCAAATAACACTGATTTAACGTAGTTTTAAATGTTATCGGTAACAACTAAAATACTAATTCAGAAGTCAAAACAACAAAAATCAGCGTAATATTCTCAATATTTTCACAGGACTAGTTTCGATGGTTTTTACCGAACCATCATCCTCAGCTGCGAAACCGTAAATGAAGAAGATCGGAAATAATGATTAGATAAGATAAGAAAGCCTGGACAAGAATAAGCACGTGGCGCCATCTGTTGGTGAAACCAGAGCTAAAACATAATTTCTTTAAAGGCCGAAGGCAAAATTGGATTGGAATTAGGATCGTTAACTAGAACAGAAAGATTTTTTTGAATGTGAAATGCCTCTAGAAAATCCAGTTCTCCAATGGAAGATGTTTTTTGAATAATTTTGGCAGCAGAAAAATTGAAAATGTGATTTTCGGACCAACAATGTTGAGCAACAGAAGACTTCTGAGTTTCCTTTTTTCTAACATATGCCTCATGTTCTTTGACGCGAAATTTTAAGGCTCTTTTAGTTTGGCCAATGTAAATTAAACCACATTGGCAAGGAATCCTATAAATCCCCCAGGAATTCATATCCGGAACGGGGTCCTTGAGTATGGAACTCGGAATTTTATTGATGGGAGAATAAACGACTCGAAAGTTAAATTTCTGCAAAATATGTGCAACTTTATAGCTAACTGATGGAAAGAAGGGAATGACAACAGAATTTTTATAATCTCCTAAAACAAGAGTGTGCCTTTTAGTGTGTTGAGAAGAGAATTTTTTAACTGCTTGATTAATAATGTTGGGTGAAAAGCCCCGGTCAATAGCTATTGCTTTTAAATAATTTAGTTCTTTATCAAGGGATAGTTTGGAGGAGCAAACTTGAAGAGCACGGAAAACATAGGAATAAAATGAAGCTAACTTTTGTTTAGTCGGATGACATGATTTAAAGTGTGGTGGAAGGCAAACCGATGAAGGTTTACGGTAAACCGTAGTACTGAAGTCGTATGTGTTGCGTGTGACTAGAATGTCGAGAAACGGAAGAGAATTGCAAGTCTCAACTTCAAAAGTGAACTGAATAGCAGGATCAATAGAATTCATTGTTGAAAGAACTTTATTTAAATCATCTTTATTACCTTCAAACAGGGTAAAAGTATCGTCTACGTAGCGGAACCATACAGGGAAGTTTAAAATTTCAAACAATCTTGATTCATAATAATGCATGTAGATATCAGCCAGGATGGGACTGAGGGGGCTTCCCATGGCTAATCCCTCAGTTTGCTTGTAATATTTATTTTGGAAAACAAAATGTGTTTGTTTCAAACAGAGTTGAGTGAATTTGTTGTTTTGACTTCTGAATTAGTTTCGTTCGGCGTGTTATTGTGTCTTAACTAAAATACTATTAAACGTCTCACTGATATCTACATATTTTTCTTTACATTGATAAATTAGAAGAAAAGTACAAAAATCTTACCTTCTTATAAAGCAACCTTGTTTAAACGTGGATCAATTACCTGTCAAGATGGCGGTTTTCAATCTTGATATAGTCTACAAAACAGTCAACAGGTAGTTCCCACTGTCAATAACTAGAAAGTAATGGATGTGGCTCAAAGAAGGAGCCGGCCCATAGCAACCTTACCCTAAGTGTTCGAAAGCAAATGCGAACCACTGTAAACGCTTATTTCTTCCACAGAATTAAAAATATTGCGATTATGAATCCAACAACATTTTGACAATAGTTGAAATAAATGTAATAGCCCAAATAAAACGCACGATACAAGCAGAAACTATCTCGACAGTCCTTTACGATACTTTTTATAGCCAATTTGGCGACGTTGGCCGATTTGTTTGAAATGCCATTTTGAAGCTTCAGAAACGGTTTTTTTTTTTTTTCAGAAACCCTTGCGACATATTATGGACACTTCATGGTTTAAAGTTTAGTCCCATATGACCAAGAATATCATGTTATCTAAAATACAATTTATTCCTTTTTAGTGCTTTAATTTAAAACTGTGTTAAAGTTTTATTTATTTTGTTTTATATTTTGAGTTTACGGATTGAGGAAAAGTAATAAAGAAAGAAAATCACTACCGAATGTAGGAAAATTACTTCTTCTAATCAGTGTAGCAACGGAGTACACGAGACTTGTCTTCCCTTCCCTGAGATCTTCCAATAATGCTACTACTTCCTTACCTAGAGTAGCATGTGTTTTCAGTTTATTTAAATTTCTATTTTATTTTAAAATCCGATTACCTCACTTAAAATCATTTGCCTGGCAACAGTGAAGGATCAACATCGTTCATGTCGATGGCTAAAAATTAAACAGATTTTAAAGAATCGTAGAGTTTGGTAATTTAAGTTAGAAGTTCCAAAACCTCTCCATTTTGAATATAATTTTATATGCATTGATGATTGTGTAGAGATGAAAGTTTTATGATGATTAGTTTGATCGTTAAAAATGGATATGTGAGAAAACTTCAATCTTGAACAGAAGCAAATTTATATCTATCTAATTCTGAAGCAATTTCTGCCGAGTGTGTATTATCTTCGCAAATAAGAAATACTTAAAACTTTCAAGAACATTTCGGAAGTAGAAGGAGTTAAATATTAATTTTAATACTTGACCCAAACAAAAAATTTTAAAAAATCACGTGAAATAAGACTTTTTTAATATTATCGAATTAAATGTACTTCAAAAGCTGAAAGAAATACATTATTGTAGCTCTTTTAAAAGAAACCTGTTTGTATTTTATCTTAAAATGAAATTTGTTTTTGTATTTTATTTTAAAATGAAATTTATCAGAAAATACAGCATTATTATATAACTTTTATTTATTTTCAAAAATATATGCAAGCACACGTTAAGCTTCCTTTTTTTGTAATCGTCCAATTAATGCTTTAGCTAAATGCTCTCTGAATTTCCTAATTTCATAAATATTTTCTTCATTTGATTGCTAGCCTAGAATCAAGCTCAAAATCAGACTGATGGTCCTATCACCATATAAGGTACTAAGCATTAACCCAAACGTAACAAATTACGTCATTATACTTTCAGTTTCCGTCGTACGTTTGATTTGCTAATCCCGCATTCCTTGAATTAACAATTCAAGGCTTACGTGTGCTAATTCAAGGATTATTGCTCATAAGGTTTTATTCAGATAAAAGTAAACATGCTCCGATTCCGAGATTAAAAGATGAGAATTATTCATCCCAATGGGAATAAATCTCATCAATAAACAATTTGATTAGTTAAGATTATCTAAATTTCTGAACTTGTTAACTTTAGAGTTTTGAATTTTTCTGTTTAATTTTCAACTCACGCTTTAAAAGTAGTTCTTAATATTCCTGTTAGAATAAACTAGTGTCACTTCTGCGTAATGAAACTCGGCAGCGCAAAAACAAACGAACGCCAAACGATATATTGACGAGAAAGGATTCTACCTACGTGTTGATGCCGAAGTTTTCAAATGATTTTTTTTACTTGCGTTGCACTTGAGCTTCATTCTTTTTATCAGCCATGTTACGTTCGTTTTTGAAATATACTCCTGATGATATTGCCTAATAGATAAGTCTGAAGATATTTAAAATTTGTAAATGAGTCTCTTGTAATTTCTTTTTTCAACGATTCAGTTTAAATGTTTGTGAAGATTGTTAATTTTGATTTGTGTTCCATTCGAGTTAAGAAAACTTTCTAACTTTTTAAATAAAGAATTCACAGTTATTCTAACTTATGATTCTTAAGTAAAACTGTGCTAAGTAGAGGATAGTATACTTAAATGCCTTAGCAGTGTTAAAATGCAGGTCGCATCATTTCCGGATATATCTGTTTTCATCGGATAAAAACAGATTTGTTTTCCAGATGAACAGGGCCTTTCATTACGTACTCTTAATGAAAGTCAGAAATGAAAGATTACGATCTATATTCATGTTATATAAATTTTCCTGCAGTATATAAACTTAAAGAATACAGTTTTAAACTATATTAAGTTCAGGGGTAAAAAATAAATAATACAACGAACTGACTTATAAGCAGTCATATAACATTTTAGCTGAATAAGCAACATTCTATATCATTAAAATAAAATAAGCCTGATAAATTATGAACGTGCATTTAAGCTCATGTTGAGTAAATGGGTCGAATCCTCTGTCAAGAAAAAGAAATCGTAAATCGTAAGAACAATGGCTCTTTATTTAATACGAAACGAAACTCCTCATTCCGGACGTGAAAAAAAATTCTTTAATTTCAAATCATTAAATTAAATTTTTAAAAGGTAAATGTCGAAGAATTTACAAGTATTTGCGCAGTTAATCTTTTTTTGGCAACGTAGAAAAACTATTCAGCCTAGCACGCGCAAAGCAATAGCTAAAACATATGTAGATATAAAAAGAGAAAGCAGAAAACAGAAAAGTACAAAATTAAAAAGCTTCGCAGTCTGGCTGAGGGAAATAGTTTCACACTCCTTCGGTTACTGAAGATTTTATGTTGTTTTTGATCTAGAGATGGATAATCCGCTCCGAAACTTGATTCAAAGAGTGGTTTCACTTTACTGAGCGAATCATCAGAGCTCCAACGAAAACGGAGAGTAGTTCTTTAACAGTTCAAGGGTAGCTCTTGTTGAGAAGCGTACCAAAAATTTTATTCCTCTTATGTAAACACTAACATTCTTTCCTTTATTATTTACCTGAAACTTCTCCGATCTTTTTTTCATGTGTGTTATATATGCTTTTGTATGCTTTTGCGTACTTTTGGTTTGCTTGTGTTCCCTCTAGTATTTAAAAAACAAAACATTATATACATCGACGCACCTCGGCGAAATTGACCACACCTGTTTGCAAATGGATGGAGGCTTTCTGCCTATTCGGCAGTGTGAAGATCTGCATTTGGTTTATGCACTTGGATTTAAAACTAGTGCTCAGTTTCCTCTTCGAACTCCCAGTTCTCATCGTTCCGGTTGCTGCTCTAGTATCGGATCTATGTCCTTCGGAATATTGATTATTTACTCTTTCCTCTAACGCAGATCTGATTCCTACGGAGTCTTCATTATTCGCTTTTTTCATATTTTTAAATTTGAAAAGCTTGACGGATTGATTCAAATGATAGGGGTCTTCACATATGTTAGGATGAAAGCATTACACTGTTCCAAAGGAATGTGCTTGGAGTTTCAAATGAATGCGTTTGTTACAGAAAAATATTCTCTAAATAATTTCCCAAGTTTCTTCCAAATTAAAAGTGGCTCAATGAAAAGCAATTTGCCAGCACGCTCAGAAGGCTTTTGTGAATTGTAAAGACGACATTTTAATGTTGTTATTTCAAATGGTAAAACATAAGTATAATTTTACAATCTTTATATTAAACGACAGACTATGGAATAACGTCGCAATTGATCTCCAGCGAAAAAGAAACCCAGATTTTCTACATCAAATACAAAAATCATGGTGACCATGCTTTGGGACTCAAATGAATGGTTGGCCTTGATTGCATATTGCAAAATGAGGGATGAGACATTAAATAACCAGAATAAATAGAAGTTAAAGAAAGAGAACTGTGAAAAAAGTCACAATACAGCCCGATGGTTATCTCACTTTGTTAATGTCCTTCGATGAAAACTGTCAATTGATTTGAGCAATCATGCCTTGCCCATTATATAAGGGGCGCTCAAATGAAAGTGATTCGAGGTGTGTATCCAAGAAATATGCATAACAACAGAAATTAGACAGATACATAGATAGTAGCAGCAATATTTAATGATTGAAATGCATAAAATGTTTGTTAAATAAATCAACCATTGCGTTAAGGCAGGCGTCCCATTGCTCGGGAAGGCTCCATTGCTCGTATTCCGCCTGTGAAGGACAATGTCGGTTGATCATGGAACCAGTTCATAACTGTAGCCTTTACGTTTACTTCAGAATGTTGCTGAAAATGTTAGTTAACAGTACCGATGGAAACGTGCAACTCATTTGCATCGTCACGAATGTTTCGATACCGATTTGCCTTGATTGCCGTGTTAATATCCATAATCAGCTTATCTGCCACAACCTTGTGCTCCTGACCGGGGCGCGGTAAGTCTGTTTGTTGTCTTCTGAGGAACTTCGCTAAACATTCTCGCCCACCTCGTCACCGTCGGCTTCGAGACACACGAGTCTCCGTACACAGCCACCATTCTTCGATGAATGTCCACCGGCTTACACCCTTCCAGCGTTAAAAACTTAATTATAGCTCGATGATCCGCTTTCGACGCAGTTGCATCCATACCAGCAATTTTGAATGAATGCCACTCGCCCTTGCGACTGAAGTTAACACACATCTCCTTCCGCACATGCATACGTGGTACATACAGCTTCACTATCACGTTGTTTCACGAAACTCCAGTGCAAACTTTTCGCATGCACCGCTTCGAATCACTTTCATTTGAACACGCCTTATTTACGCAGTTTCAGTAACTTAAGTTTTTGAACCTAGCTTCTTCCAGGTTTTTGTTTTTCGATATTTGAAGAGGCACCGTCATACTAAGCAATTCAGATAAGCTTTTGAATTCAAAATAGTTGAGTTGAGAATGCAAGAAATGCCTCCTGAGAAGTGTCAAGATTCGAATTTTCTCATGTTGTATTTGAGATAAGAAACGAAATTGGAATAAAGTGTACTCATAATGGTTTCCTATACCTCGAGTGTTCAGGGCGTGGAGATAAAAGTCTAAGCTACGTGTCTGACATAATATTTCAGAGGGAAGAGAAGCATGCTAAAACAAAAAATATGGCTAAACAGAGTTGTGTTTGTCATAGATTTTTAACTAACTCTCAAATTTTAATGATTATGTACACCAAACACAAGGTTGCTGTTTTGTCTAATTTTAAGTGGCGAAACATTTCTCCATATCTGTCCCGTTACACATTTTTTACCTAAAACAAGCTTTATTGACCGACCTCTACGAGTCATAACCAAGAAGACATTTCACATCCTGTTATGTGCCAACTACACTGTGATCCTCACTCTCATTTTATAATACTTACGCACTTTTGAATCACGAGAAAATAAAAAAAGAGTTCCGTTAAAAAATTGGAAAGGCAATCTATTCTGTCTTTCAGGCTTATCTATTCTGTCTTAATATATTTCACTGTTTCGATTAATCTGAAGGTTTCCTGCATGAAAAGGAATTTAATAAAAATACTAGCTTTGTTTTCTGTTAAAATATGGTCGTAAAATTTCATGCAACTTCATCTCTGCAGGGATCTCAGTAATTGGCTGACTAATTTATTTCGTAGCTAAGCTGAAAAACAAATTTTACATTCTTATTTGTCCTGACAGATACTACTCTGCTTAAGCAGTTTACGCTATTAGTTAAAAGAATTTTATGTATCATCTATCATGATTATCATGGCAAATGAATTACAGAGATTTCCGTTTTCGAAACTTTAGTTGTGGCATTAGCTTTGAATTTTACGAATAAGGTTTATTTAATTTACATTTTCTTCTTACCAAATTTCGCCGTGAGGTTCTCTCGCTCAAGAATTTATGTAGATTTGACTGGAAAACAGTTGTACTGTAAAATGAAAGGAATAGCGCGTAACTAGGATGTGTGAGAACTTTGGCATTTACGCTGCTTGCCTGTTGGAAAATTCTCCCGACGAATAATCGCTGATTAAGTTGAATTGAAATTCCTAAGCTAGATTTGATTCAGTAAGTTACTTTGAGTCACTGTTAGCTGTTTTGGATGAATCTTGTGGCCTTTGGTTAGAACAAATTAGATATTGTAATTAGAATATTTGTAAGCAAAGCTCGCGTTTTCAATCAGATCCAGGTGTTTGGTACTTTTGTCTTGTATAATTTTTGTTTAATCCTCAAGAGTGGTGAGGTAGAGTAAATTTAAAGTATTTGCTTGAAGAAGTTAATTATTCTAGCGCTAAAAACTCACCCACAGAATACAAGTAACAACTAGTTGGATTTATAACTTAGGTGTTACGTAACATTTGAATTATATTCGAATGATCATCATTAATCATAACTTCATTTTTTGAATAGTGGATAAAAATTTCTAGCTCGTTTGGAAAGTCTTTATGTAGCATTTCTAAGACTTTGTTTTCCATATATTAGACTAAAACTTTCGTTTGTACTAAAGAGTACAAACAGTAATAAAAGCATTTTAAGCAATTTTTATTCAAATGATATTTATTAAGAATTTTAAAAAGATTACACATACTTGGGACGAACATGATATGCTTTGAACTTGACATTCACTAATCGTTCATAAATAACAAGGAAATAAATAGACATTTAAAACATACAAAATATTGGCAAGAAAACTTATCGAGCTACGTAATAAATAACACATATCTTATTTTTTAAAGTAACATTACATGCACCAAAAATGCTTAAGTAATGTAAATTAAATAATGCTGTAACTGAATGTTACACACTGTAATATAAAAATTATAAGGCGTGACGAAAAATACAAATACAATAATACTCATGAATTCTACTAAGTGCAGGCACAACAAGTGGTTAAGCTCGTTTGATTTACAAAATTCAGTATTAAAAATAAATTTAATTTAAAATTAAATAAATTTTTTACTCTTTATAGAACTTCAAGGTACTATGTTCTAAAGCATTATGATTATTCTAAATTATATATTACTGCAATCGTGTTAACATCAATTTCGAAAGCAGTATTTAAAGTATGAAATATATCAAGTACTGTAATACTTGTCACAGCAAATTGTTCTTCAAGGTTATATTTCCATTTAATATACATTCCGAATCAGACAAGTTACTATACTATGAATTATTTTACAATATGAATTGTTAGGATAAACCTATCATTGATATTTTAGCATTTCCAAATAATTCCTGGAGTACTTTGTAAACTAAACAGAATAAAAGTATTTCCAGTCTGTCCATATTTTCATACTTCCATAGTACCATTTTAAATACCATTTTCTCAGCAATACTACAGCCTTAATGGTAATATGAATAAACAATATAATAATCTTACAGGTTAACTTAAAACAAATATCAAGCATAAAATCAATTACATTAATTAAAAGATTAATTCATGAAAGATTCATTTAAAGCATGGAGCATTCAGAACATCATTATTAACTAATTATACAATACTGTTTCTTAATATGAGATGATGCTAACTCTGTGATTAATTATTGTTAATTTGTTGTCATAAAATAAATTAAAATAATTTCCTTTATTAAAAAAAGCTGAAACAAATATTTACATTATGAACAATACTTTTAAAAAAGCATTATCCTTGTAATGATAAACTGTAAAAGATATTCAATTGATTGATATGTACTGATAGTATATTCTCAGAATATCACAAGATAACTCCGTTAAGTAATATTTTAATTTTAATCCTTAAACAGCTCAATATCAAATTAAAAAAAGCAAATTATGCAATAAAATTCGCTTTCCAAATATCATTTAATACAAAAATAACTACGTTAATGTTTATTAAAAATTCAGTCACGTACTACAAAAACTACATAACATTATTCCCACTTAAATTTAATACTAATATTAGAATTAACAAAGCTCATTGATAAAAGCTTTTTATATTTTTTTGTTTTTTATGGTAGCTCCTTTTGAAGCTTTTTTTTAAATATAAGCTTATATGTACATTTTATATTAATATTACATAATGTAAATTAACATGATGCTAATTATGTTAAAAATTCTTAAAACTCCAGCTCCGATTATTTTCGAATTAGCCTTTTAAAATTATTTAAAATAAATACTATTTTTAAAAATCTTAGCAAAACGCAAATAAATAAAACAGCTTCCATCCAATGGAAACCAAGCATCGGTATGTAATACAACATGAAATAAATACAAATGACACAACAGTTCCTGTCAGATTATTTCGCTGCATGCAAAGCTACAGTTTCGTCAGAAATTTTTGATACTATCGTATAAAAGCATTAACCAGTGCTTGGACGATATCCAGCAAATTCAGCATGCACCCATCATATTGCACACCACAATTTGCGTTGCTCTGTCGGCCATATCTTGCAGCTAGCTGGTACTTAGAAACCACATTGTTGGGATCCTCAGTCTTCGAATAAGGTCTGTAAAAATAAATTAAGATAAAAATAATTATTGCAATTGGAATTTAATCCATAGTGCATAATATCTTAAATTAATATAAACAGGGACAGAGGAGACTATCTGGAATTCCAGAAATTTCTCAAGTTGGCCTGTGGACACTAAGTCAACTTTGTCACTTGATATCGATGGTTTAAGAATGCTGATACATTAATCTTAATTGCATGATTCATGCAACAAAAAGCAGTAAAC
>KK121684.1:558992-718820 GCA_000611955.2 Stegodyphus mimosarum | reverse complement strand
TCGGAATATAAAACTTCAATGACACAAAAAAAAATTAAATAAATAAATAAATTAGATATTCGAAAAATAAACTAATAGGATCATCGTCCTCCGCACAAAAGTGGGGAATTTTCATATCTGACAATTTCACAAGTGATGCTGTCACCTTTATGCAAACCGGAAAAACTTAACTAAGATCTTCAAGCGGGTGTCCTGACATCTTGATGGGGGTTGCATTTTCCATAATTATGAACTGAACTTCACAACTATTCAGGCCACCCCTCGTGTCTTGGCGAACAATGACCGATTTGCAAAAATGTGCCGGCATCTTTATGCCCATGACTACCCACTTAGCTCTTCACCTAAACGTCCCCAGCATCTTGATGAAGGTTTCATTCTTCATAGTGTTAACTGAATCTCATAAGGATGTCGGGCACCCCTTATGTCTTGACTGGCCAACTTGTAAGCAGGTGCCCGAACCATTATACAAGTTGCACATGTCGTTCATTCTAAACACATTCGCCTTGAATTTTAAGAATACGTAATACATTTTACAATAGTCTTTAAACTAAATGTCCCTTAAAAGAAGGCAAAAATTAGCAGAGAGAAGAGGCATAATATACGTCATCTTTTAGACTAATTTCTTTTAGTGCATCTGGTTTGTTTCTGTATTAATTGTTAACTCGTAATTCTGATTCATCAAATGGATCAAATGTCGTATTTAGGAGTATTTCATTTCTTTACATCCAATGGAAACAAAATAAATAAATTTCTTGTACCAGTTATATGTTTAACGATTAAGAAATCCATGATTTTTAAACTAATATCCTTTAAACAGTTAGCCATAAGCTTAGAACAAATACAGAATGCGAAAAATGTGTTTTGCACCTGAATTAAAAGCGAAACTGGCTTCTTTCTATGCTCAAAAGTTTCAAGCTACCGAAGTTTTCAATCTACCATTAATAAAACATTTTAAGGTAAGTGTGCAAATACTACTTATGAAGATGCCTGTTACTTATATATATATGTATGTATGTGTGTATATATATAACTACGGAGGCGTCGATTTCAAATTACTATGTTTAGAAATCCTGAAACTCGAAGCTTTGAGTCTAATTAAATTAAAGTTCTATACAACACTTAAAATCGATGATATCGCTTTCGTTAAGTCAAAATATTTTCCACAATATTTTAGCTCATATTTGCCATATTTCAATAACAACCCTTAAGATATTTTTAACAGCATTACATTGATCTACTAATTGGATTTCTTGTACAAAAACATATGAAGAAATCTAAGTTTGCATATATTTTTAGAGAAAAAAGAAAGCTGTTACGATGGAAAATGCTTGCAACCAGAAAATCTACTTTGCTTGTTTTGCTTCCTAAACTGCTACCGACTAACCGCTCAAATCCACAGCTCGAAACCAGGTAAATGGGCTGGTTGTATTGTTAGTTTTCACTGTGCTTCCCCTAAAGGCGGGATGTAGTTGTACTCCCTTGAAGTTGGGAAAGATTGGATTTCTGGAACAGACCATTTTATGGAAGGAGACCCAGGATTCGAACTGGACTTTCTGGGAGTGTGTGCAGCTACCGGGGCAGTGACGGGCTACCTTATAGTTTCTCCTGCCCAGTCCGACATAAGCTTCCTCGTGGCCCCCGCTGGTAACCTGGTTTTCCTGAGCTAATCATATCGGACATTATCCCTGGGATTGGACTGGGTTAGAATTTTCGGAACCGATCATTTATGGGAGGAGACCCGGGGTTCTGTCCAGCAAACTGGCTAGACCGCTAGACCAATGTCTAGAAAGCCTCGACCTCTGGGGTAAATAATCAGTCTTCACAGGACTAGTAACATCGTTTATTCGGCGGTTGGTTCAGGCTTGGCAGGGACTGTACTGGTACTGCCTTGTCTGCCCCTTGAATGTGGGGACATTACGTAGTCAGATATCGAAGATTGTCCGGGGATTGGCGCCCCTCGGTCAACACTTGAGGACGAACGATGTCTGACATGTGAAATCCCCCTGGGTTGGTCGAGGGGAGTGGCACCCTCTTGGATAGCCTCTGGAGGTATGAGCTCTTTCTTAGTTTATGTAAGTAGTTTTTAACTAACCAGGTAATGGGCCTTTCCTCTGGTTTCCTGCTCTGTCCTTCCCCTAAAATGCCTTATGGAAGTCATTCCTCCTTCCGATTTCAGTCCTTCCGAGAGTATGTACTTTAAGTACATACTCTCGGAAGTACTTTAAGTACATACTCTCGAATTCGAGAGTATGTACTTTAAGTACGTACTCTCGAATACTTTGCGATATTCCAATAACCGCAAAGCACACAGACAATTTTCGTGAGAGTCACAAAATATTTTGAAATTTTACTTGCTTATGTTACCACATATTTTTATTTATTATTATCAAGTAATTCTTGAATAATTGTGTACGCTTGTTTATTACCATCACATTATTATATTATTTGATTTTAGAACTTTTCCTTTTCTCCTCCTCCTCCCCAGAACAATTATATACGAGTCTTAATAAATTGGAACTGTATGCGGATATGCCACTGCGCTAAAAAATATAAGAAGCACTGTTGTGTAGCATAAAGTATGCATTAAGCAAATAGATGAAGCAAGAAATGAAATACTCATTCATATGAAAAATAATGATACGCATTCTGAAAACATAAAAGTACACTCATGGACAAAAAATTAGCGTACCAAGAAGGAGTCGTCAAAATGAAACGAAATTTTACATACGTAATGACTACTTTGATATAAGTAAATGATAAGAAAATCAAAGAAAAAGGATAATTTATTTCAGAGAAAAAGGCAAAAGAACGGAGGAGTTAATACTCCGTTGGACCCCCTCTAGCGCGAATGCACGATGCGATACGATCGGGCATTGAGTCATACAATTTCTGTATGATGTCTTGAGACATTTCGTTCCATAGTTGCTGTAACCTTGCCTCTAGTTCATTCAAACTCGTGGGATGCCCAACTCGTCGTCCCAAATGATCCCAGATATGCTTGATTGGAGACAAATCTGGGGATCGGGAAGGCCAAGGAAGGATAGTAACAGTACGGAGACAGTCTTGTCACCCTTGCCGTATGAGGCCGAGCATTGTCTTGTTGAAAAATGGCTCCTGGGAGCCGTTGCATGAGTAGCAACACATATGGTTGCAGGATTTCATGAACATATCGCTGGGTTGTCATGGTGCCACGGAACAATACTAGGGGTGACCGTGTATTGTAAGCAATGACACCCCATACCATCACACCAGCTGAGGGAGCGATGTGTCGCTGTACAGCAAAGGCAGGATTGAGACGTTCACCACGGGCTCTCCACACACGCACACGATTGTCATCACTGCCAAGACTGAATCTGGATTCGTCGCTAAAGACGACCTGGTTCCATTCCGCTGCAGTCTAGTTTCCTCGTGCTCGACACCACTCCAAACGAAGGCGTCGATGGGTGGGCATCAAGGACAGCACACGTAATGGGTGCCGCGATACCAATTGTCGTTCCGCCAGGCGCCTTCGTATCGTTCGAGAAGACACAGGGGCCCCTAGTGAAAGTGCTACCTGTGCCTGGATGGCGGCCGATGAAGCAGTTGGCTGTACGCGTGCATTTCTTACGATGTGGCGGTCTTCTCGACAACTGGTCTGTCGAGAGCGTCCTGAGCCTGGTCTTCGTGTACATTACATCTCTCGGGTCCACTGGTCCCAACACCTCCTCACAACACAATCAGAATGGCCTAATTGAGGAGCTACTCGCCTAGCTGACCACCCAGCTTCCATCATCCCGACAATTCTCCTTCTCTCAAACTGCGACAACTGCTCATATTGTCTTAAAACACGGCGTAATGACATTTCCAACCTCAGCTCTTCCTTTGTAAATGATTCAGCGCTCTCAAACAAAGCTTTGGTTACCTGTTTTATACTCCACAGAGTACGACGTTCACCGCCCTCTACCGGCTATACGTAATGCGCAATCAGGCTGTATTTCTAATCATTTGCATATCTCCCCGACATGTACCTTCATTGCAAGTTTCGTTACGATCCCTCAATTATTTCTTAGTGCGCTAATTTTTTTGTCCATGAGTGTATTTGCATGTGCTGTCTTAACAGCACAGCTCATCGAAACTGGTCCACGCTCCAGTAAATACAATACAGAAATTTCGTTGGAAACTTTGATGATTTTTTTTGCAGATGAAAAGCATTATAATAGCATTCTTATATGGAAATCACAGAAACAGATTGGATAAAAGCATCGTTATTAACTAAAATGGAAATTTCGTTGGAAACTTTGATGATTTTTTTCCTTGCAGATGAAAAGCATTCTGAATTTTTTACCGTAAATCGATGTATCTCAAGAAGAAATACAACGAGATAAGATCTAGATTTCACGAGAACAAGCTTGGTTTCTTTGTTTATTAGCTAACCGATTTTGTCAAACTATATGAAAACTATATAACTTAGAAGAAGTCTTCGTAAAGCATTGATAATGAGAAACTAGTTTGTGGTTACAATACGCAAGAGAATTATCACAAAAATTCTTTTAAGCCCATTCGTTTCTCGGACTTACATCCAAGAAATATTATGACTGCTGTCCGATTCAGTCACTAGCAGATCCACCGCTGGCAAGAAATAGGCACATTTTACTTAAGTGTTATCCTGTAAAACGAAAGGCACTTTCTACACAGTCATTGAAAGAAATGTTAGTACTTGAAAGCGGCGTGACTGGATTCATTTACAAATTTAGTGTAAAGAAATGAAGTAAACTTCGCATATCTGCATTCAATGCAGACCTGAAAGTACATGAAGAGGTGCAAAAGGCTTACATCCGCTAAGCAAAATTTCAGTTACTAGAAACGCTTAAAGCGGAATCAATAGCTAAAATCAATAAGTAAATTGAGCATCATAAACTATATTAAATTAAATAATGCAAGGAAATATTTGAGGTTAATTTGCTACAGCAACCACTCCACCATTTTTTGGAGGCTTTCGTTATCGTTTTTGAATCGTAATCTAAGGAACCTCTAATAGACAAATTCTCCTGCTAACAAGTGTCTGTATATTTTACTTTTCAATCTTTTCGACATTGAAGTAAAATGTAGTGGCATGTTAACTGAAGTAAAATGTATGATATTTCAATATCATACGTTGATCGTCTCATATTAGAAACGCAGCAAACAGTCGATCGTAAAGAGGTTAAAAAATTGGACTGGAAATTTTAACAGTTAGCAATTTTTAGCCCAAAGGAGCGGTAGCCCAGAAGGACTGTTGGTCTCAACAACGTGCGCTCACAGTAGCGTGTAATACAGCAGTAGAGCGCATAACAACGTGCACTCACATGAGTGAAACCACGTTCTGACTAAACTTTTCGCTGCATCACTTTAAATACACTCGTTCATATTAACTAGTTTATGTACTCGAGAGGAAACGCGAGGGGAATAAGAGAAGGCAGAAAGGGCTAACAAATTAAAATAACTGTGAACAAAAATAAATTAAATGTTGTCACCAAATATTATCGCTCTGTATTATACTTAAAGAAATTAAATAATGAAAAATGTGTGTGAAAAAACAGTGGTACCCAGAGCCATCAAAATTTGAATAACGTAATTCTCGACCCGAATGAAAGTCTGAATTTTGAATTTCGAATTTGTCTTATTATCCGTTTTATATTTTGTAAAAAATGGCAACACTGAATCGAAAAAAAAATTATCTCCAGCGCGCGAGACTGTCTATCAGAAATTCTAAAGATGTGTTGTTTTTAAATATTTTGTGGTATTGTTGTAGAATTGAATTTTATGTGGCTTAAGTGCGAAGAGCATGATGTTTAATAAATAAAGGTAAGACACAAAACATTAAAAAAACGCCCCTTTGCGCTTAATATAACATCTGAAAGCTTTCAAATTTTTTTTTATTAGCACAAAGAGGCGGTAGCCGAGAAGGGCTGTTAGTTTCAAAACGGCATTTTATGGCGTTTCACTATAAACGGGGAATCACTTTTTAAATTGTTTAAAAATTACTTCATTATTTCAGAACTCAAATGAAAAAGAACATATTTGCTTTTACTTGCAAAGTGAATAAAACATACTTAACTTATCCGCGAGTTCCTACTATACGTGTCATTTAAAAGCTGTATAACAAAGCTAAATTTTAAAAATCAACTAAAAATACGACACCATGCATTAAAAAATCTGTTGATGAAAATTCTGTAAATGAGAACAAAAGCGTAAGGAAAAAAATTTTTCAGGTCAGGTAAATTATCAGATATGACTTTATATTCAGTTATTTTCACATAGTTTTCATTCGTGAGAAAATAACTAATGTATCTGGAATTTTGTAAGGCAGTAGGATTAGCCTCTATAAAGGTAACATTTGTATTCCTTAGGATTACA
The DNA here is from genome assembly GCA_000611955.2 of Stegodyphus mimosarum. NCBI lineage: Eukaryota > Metazoa > Arthropoda > Arachnida > Araneae > Eresidae > Stegodyphus > Stegodyphus mimosarum. Next base: position 712,445 of record KK121684.1, on the reverse strand, counting down.
CATCCTACGCAACTGCATTGTTGTGAAAAGAATAACGGATTATACTGACTTTTTTTTCCGATTTGGGACAACATCAGCTTCCATGCTTCATTGCCATTCCAGGAAGTAATAAATTTTGCAATTGACTCTTCTTCAAATATAATAACATTCTTTATTTTCTCATCATTAGCTTAAAAAAATAGAGGAAAAAAAGCAAGCTGCCTCCCCCTCCCTCAATTGCTTAAAATGATTAAAAAAATAAAAAAATCAAGCAGTTAATGCATCTTGGAATGACTCAGGAGATACGAATGCAATAAAAAAGGCCTTGAGGATCCATTATGTATTGCTTCTATTTTCCCTTCAATTTAGAAGTATTCAGTTCTCTATTTTTCAACAAAAATGATGTTGGAACGCATTTTTCCCCAAGTTATATTACTAAAGCTTAAGTTCTAAGAAATCAGTTTGAGCTAGCTATCAAAAACATTAGGTTTTTATGATGCTACCACTTTACATAATGACAGCCATAAGAAGAAAGATATAGCTGCACTAAAATTTAAGGAAGCATATAATAATTTGCAATTTATGTGTTTCGGAAAACATTCGATAATTGCGTTTTTCGTCTACGTTTAAGCCTCTATCGTTATAAACTCGGTAATGATTAAAAATATTGTGTTTTAATTTAATAAAAGCAAAATTTCTTTTCTCCTCCCCCCAAAATATTTTCCGAACAGATTCAAATTTGATATTCCAACATTTTCCATTTCTTATGAAGTTTCTAACATATAACGCGCTAAGTCAATTTTTTGTGTTTTCTTTTTAATTAATACTGAAGCTACTTTAGTTTCTGCATTAATCTTAATAATTCTCTTAGTAATCTTAATAATAATAATTATAATTAATCTTAATAGACTCGAATCTGGATCTCTTGATAACACGCCGAGTGTGCTACTGTTACACCACGAAGGCATGCTGGAAGGAGGCAGAAAATACCTTATATATTCCCCCTTTTAAATTGCCACTGGAGATGAGGGAACCCAGTCGCCAAATCCTAGTCATGACGAATTATCATCCACCATCTTTTAGTTCAGACGGCACTGCAGAGTCATTAGGTTATTTTGGAGCAGGAGACATGAAAAATGAGCAATGCCCTCGCCGGGACTCGGGCGCACCTGGGCACCTGGGCCTTTCGAACTCGCACCTGGGCCTTTCGAATACGCGCGCCGAGTGTGCTACGCTTACATCAAAAAGGCCTGCTGGAATTAGGGAGAAAATACCTTACACGTGTTTTATTAAATTTCCAGCTATTTCCAAATTTGTCAAAAGATAGTTTAAATAATTGAATTCTTAAATTCTTTGAGATTAAAACAATAAACTAATATTCAAATATGTTGCCAAAAAATTTAATCTCGTTGGCCAGATAACTGCACTGAATTGGTAGGTTTGTAACTTAAATTGAACTTATGTTAGTTAACATGATCTTTATTTAAAAAAAAGAAAAGAAAAGAAATCTTCTTTTAGTCATTCAAGACATTACTCAACAAATATTACGGGAAACAATAAACCAGTTTTGAAATGCATCGGATAACAGCTGAAACTTTTATGAAATTTAATACAAACAAAAATTTTATAAAACTTTGATTGCTTCATCTATACAGGCCTACTATTTCTAATGCATGTATCCGAAATATGAAATTAACGCACTCTAAACACAAAATTAAAATACAAACTGTAAAAGAAAAGCTTTTAGAAGCTATTAAAAATTTTCATAAAATTGTCTCGTGTGCAAAATGAAGACATCAGACGTAAAATGACAACTTTTATAGGTAACAAGAACAATAGTTTAAATAGAAGTGATTGCCAAACGGAGGAAAGTCTGGAAACTTTGGAAATATACTACTTTCTAAAAATGAATAAGCTATAGAGACAGATCAGTAGTAAGTCTGAGACAGACGACTCTGCTGTCAAAATATAATAAATATTATTTCTTTGTAATGAGAGATGTACGACCATAATTATAGCAAAGGAATAACCAATGTATCTATATCTAAAGAAATCTGAACTAACTACAAAAACAGTGCAATACGGTTAAGTACATTTATAGTTTGATAATTAAAAACTTACGGAAACAAAAGCTGAAGAATTAGGCCAATAAGTCCATATTTTTTTGGTTGATTGTGAGCCTCGCAGACGCTTCTCTTCATGCATTCCTGGGCCTCCAGCCTAGGCAGGCTAGGCAAGTCTTCCAGAGAGTTTTCCACCAAGGACATCAGGTATTCGGAAACACTGTTGAGGCCATTGCTGAAGAAACTTTGCCTCGAGCTGACGGCCCGGGACCTGGAAGATATTCATATTATTAGTGATCTAGAGGATAACAAATGACCCAGTTTGAGTGTCAGGGTCAACACGAAAGATAAAGTTGAGATTTACTGACTTGTAAAAACCGGTAGATGTAACTTATTTCCCTTAAGAGTTGCAATAATATGTTGTAACGTTCTGTGGATGAAAAGCAATACTGCTTAAGCATTCTAACAGTGAGTATTCCTCAGCAAAACTTTAAAATAAAGTTTAAAAAAAAGGGAATTTCATTTTATAACTACGCAGTCTTTTAGAAAACAAAAATACTTTTAAAATAAATTTTAATATTTTTCTTTCGATTAAACAAGCGACAGTCTTCTTTTCCCTCTAGTTAGTAAGAAAATTAAGGCGTATAGATTTAATTTTTACAAATTTCATTACTTTAAAAATGGAAAACATTTGTAGAGTTCCGACATTCTTTGTTTTTCATGTTTATTGTTGATATTATGAATGACATATACCCCTAAGAATTTTTATATATTTCCATAGAATTACAACAGATATCCTATGTTACAGATATATTAATTATTTACAGTTATATAAAAAATGCAGATTTCAGAATAATATTCACTGAGGTTTCATTCCTGGCGAAAAGGCTATCTGGATAAATATTTTCGTGATCTTTTTCATATGCAATGTGAATATAAGTCAATTTCCCTTAGAAAAATCTTCCCTGAAGACATGTCCTCAGGGCACATAGCCCTCATGTGCTTACTTTACCGTGTTCGACTAAAGGAACAAACAACGAAACTGCATTTCTCCACTCACGTGCCTTCTTACAAGTGAAAGGAGGTAGGAGAGAGAAAGCTATTTGCAGAAATTAATTTCAGCTATGATTTGTGCATACATTTCGTTCAAAGACAATTTTCCCAGTGTATTATTTGTTTTTAAAAATTAGATCACAAAATATGATTCGCCAGGATATTCGCTCCATTTTGCAAGTAATGTATTTAAAAGAATGTACTACTTAAATTAATTAAATACGAAAGTTCTAAAAACGAAAAAAATGACAGCTATTAATCAAGGATTCCCGCAGAAGAAGTCTCAAATGTTGTAGTGAAGAAAGGAGAACTTAAATAAAATTAGTTAAGATGGCTTGCAAAATACAGTCAAAATTTGTTTGTATTTATAATGTATGTTACTGAGATTTAATGTCATCAAATGGTCATAAAATTTTTGTTGTGAATTTGGAGTTGTTTTTATATGGATTCAGATCTAATTAAGAATATTTAAAAATTTTCTAAATCACATATTTCAGTTACAAGAAAGGTATTTCTAACGTAGTAACATAAGCAAAATTTTCAATAAACTAAATAAGCATTTCGTTTTGGGGGGGAGGTAAACATGTAAAAAATGTAAAGCTATCGACTATACAAAATCGTTCTCAACAGTATGAAACTTCGCTAAAAAAATGCTTTGATCGTAAACCAGGCAACAGCTAATCGCTTGGTTACATATTTATTTCAATTTAGCCAACCATTTTATATTTGGATAACGTTTAAACATCGAGATTACTAGAAGTTCTATGATACAAAATATGGAGAAAAAATCCTTTTTGGCGTCTTCTTGTTTGAGAAGAAGAATCTTTACAAACTTTTGAGGTCATTGTACTTAGGCTAAATTTTCAATTTATTCGTGCAACTTTCATTTTATTTATGCCTTTTCTTTACTCTCGCTTATATAAATGGTTTCTCAGAGCATGACAAGCTGGTTACGCTTTACCGCAGTTCCTGCACTGACACGAATGAAGAGTTCTTTATGTGAAGGCAATCACTAAAGTTTTGACTACCAAAAGAGACTCTTTGTGTGAAGGGATGAACATGTATGTATAAGAAATTACCATCCTATAGAGTTTTAAAATACTTTAAAATAAATGATCGAAAAGTTCTTTAAAATCAAAAATATTTCTGCTTCAATAAATTAATTTTAAATTCTTTTTAAACAGTTAAAATCGGTAAATTTTATATAAAACGATAAAGAATATAGCTTTCGTTGCTGAGAAAAATTCAAGACTCGATAAAAAAATTTATTTCGATCTTTAAAAAATAAGTAAATTGTTTTAAAACTTGCTTCTTCCAAAAAGACAATTACGAGGCACGTCCAGAAAGTAAGTTCCGTTTCAATTTATCTCCGCTGCAGCTCTGCGATCGCAGTTCCGCACATGCGCAGTAGACGCTCTGTATCAAGGAGAAGAAACGCGCGCCATTTGGAGATCGCTGTCAGTCACGTACGCTTTGTTGTGCTTGTTTACAATGTCGGTGTTGATTGAAAATCCCGCCGCTTGTGAAATCAGATCTGTGATTCGTTTTCTGAATGCGAGGAAAGTGAAACCTAGTGAAATTTATCGGCAAATTTGCGATGTTTACGGACCAAAAGCGATGAGTGATTCAATGGTGAGAAGATGGGTCCGAAAGTTCAATGACGGACGTAGTGATGCGCACGATGAAGAACGAAGTGGGCGTCCATCTTTGGTTACAGAAGAACTGGTTCACGCGATTGATGACAAGATCCATGAAAACCGAAGGTTTACAATTAGTGCTCTCGCTATGGAATTTCCCCAAATTTCACGATCACTAATGCATGAAATTGTTACCGAAAAACTGAAATTTCGTAAACTTTGCTCACGTTGGGTACCAAAGATTCTTACTGAGCAACACAAAACAAAACGGATGGGTAGTGCACTTCAGTTTTTGACCCGTTATGCTGAAAGCGGTGAAGAATTTCTGACACAGATAGTCACAGGAGATGAAACTTGGGTTTCTTACGACACCCCTGAAAGTAAGCGGCAATCAATGGAATGGAGGCACACTTCATCCCCAGCAAAGGTTAAGCCGAAGCAAATCTTGACACCTCGAAAAATGATGTGCACAGTGTTCTGGGACTGGAAAGGCATCTTACTCATTAATTTCTTACCGCGTGGTCAAACAATCAGAGCAGATGCTTATTGCGAGACACTTCGGAAATTGCGCCGTGCAATTCAGAATAAGCGCCGAGGATTGCTGTCAAAAGGTGTTGTTTTTCTTCACGACAACGCACGACCACACACTGCAAATGTGACGAAAAACCTCCTACAGGGATTTGGCTGGGACGTGTTTGACCATCCTCCGTACAGCCCTGACCTCGCTCCTAGCGACTTTCATCTGTTCTTACATCTTAAGTCTTTCCTTGGCGGTCAACACTTTAACAATGACGACGAGCTGAAAGAAACTGTTTCCAACTGGTTGAAGACACAGGCGGCAAATTTCTATGAAGAAGGTATACAAAAACTTGTGCCACGCTATGACAAATGCCTGCAATATTTCGGCAGTTATGTGGAAAAGTAGTTTAAGAGTTGTTGAATTTTGTGCAATAAATAACTTTTCTGTAGCTGTACACAATTTACTTTTATTACCAAACGGAACTTACTTTCTGGACGTACATTGTAAAACAAAATTTTAAACAACCACTGAATAATATATTTCTGTCTTTTACAGGAAAAATGTTAAATAATAATCACTCTAATATATTTATGTATTTCTTCACGATCTTTTAACATAAAGAAAACGTTTTAGCGAGATAATGCCGATTTTCATGTCACGATATGACATTTTAATTTCGAATATTTTTCAAACTAAGACGTCATCACCTTTAAGAACTTTTTATTTGTGTATTCTGTCTTTAGATATAACCCACCAGGCATGAACAACTAAAGTTTTGCTGAACTTTAAATCTGTTTTTTTGTGCACGGGTATTTTTAGTCAGAGCGATAACTTGACGACAATGAAGATGTATTGCTCCTTTAAGCATCGGTAGAAACGTACCTTAAAAATAGTTTAAGTAGGAAAACTATAAGCTGAATATGTTTAGTTTAATTTTAAAAAGTAATCAGAATAATTTAAAAAGAATAATTATTGAACAATCATTACACCAGTAGTTTAAATATTAAATGTCGTACTTAATACTAAATATTAAATACCTCAAACTAAAAATTAATTTCAAATAAGTTTCAAGTGTCTCCTAGCAATGATTTTCTTGACATATGTTTTGTCTAACAATAATCATTGAAATGAGCAGAATATTTTACCCTTCTCTGAATTAAAAATATCAGTTCTTTAAATGAATATTTTCGTAGTTTAATAGAAGCGAAAGGTCCATGAAAATTTATTAGTATTAAAAATTGAACAAATATTATCAAATGATAAGACTTATTATTTGATTCCAACAGAAATAGTTGAGTTTACATCGAAAATCAAATCAAAGTTTTTTTCACTTCACCGAAACATTATTCTGGAAATACTTTAAATAAATTTGCGATTGAGGACGGGAGGTTCTTCCTTTGTATTTCGAGATTACCGAGTATTTCCAACAGAAAACAATCCCAGACAAAAATTCACTTTCACTTATTTTTGATATCTTATATACAGTTCAAACCCTCGAAGAAATTCTGCACTTTTAGAAGATACGTGTACAATAAAAAGAGATAAAAATTAAAATTTTAGCATCTACAATTCGTTTTTTCTACATTTCCTATGGCGTTAGGGAATACGTTAAATGAGAAAGAATTTTTTCAAATGATAATTATGCAGCTACTTGCACATACTATCCGTAAGAAAGCTAAAACGTATTACGAGTGCCAATAACACGAATTGCACTGCATTATAAAGTTATTACTACATCAAACACTGAAATTAATATTATTCGTACTTTTATTTCTAATTCCTTTCTACGAAATCAATATAATAGTCAATCAAGGTAATTTTCGAGTGTAGCTAAACGTCTATGATACGCTATTACTATTTTATGTATACGCAATAATTTTGCTATTTATTCTTTTATTCTACCTCTAGGTCTTTTATTTCTTAACATTTTATCCTCATTTCCTAACAGAAAGCTCTCAGTTCTGGGCAATGTCTCTTTTTATCTTATTTTCCTGTTTGATTTATCCTTTGCATCCCATATTGTGATTGCATGCATACTTCCTTCTCTTTTCAGCCTCAGTTTCATCTTTCCTTAATTATCTTCGGATGTCCTCAGTGGCTTACTCTTATCTCCCTTAACATTTTGTTTCAAAGCTTTATTCCCTTCCTTTTTTTCTATCCTGCTGCATTATATTTTTCTCCATCAGTTTCTAAAATGTCTAGATCTGCTCTTAAAATAATTATGAGTAGACAATCTATTATAATACCGAGTTTCGATTCGTTTCATGAAAAGTAAAGATCACTAGATTACTACTCCTGTTCGATAATTAGTCACATTGTCTTCATAAAAGATGATACTGTTATTCCCGACAGTATCAACACACGGAAAAAGCACATTTGTTCTCTAACACATGAACACGTGCGGCACTCATTTTACATTCTGCAGTATGTATTCTCTAAACTGACTTGCGACTTCAAAATCTTAATGGCAACAGAAAGTTTTGTACTTTAAACAGAGTGGTTGAGTTGAATCTCTTATTACTGTTATGGATATACCGTCTTTCATATGAGTAACAGACAGAAGGTTTTTTCATAAATCTAGATAAAACATCCGCTACTAATTCAACTAATTCACAGCCCATCCTTTATGACCTCATGCACACTGTATATAGTATTTCTCCCGCCTTCTTGTCATACTTTCGTGGTGTAGTGGTCAGCACGCTCGACGCGTATTCAAGAGGTCCATGGTTCGAGTCTCGGCGAGGGCATTGCTCATTCTTCATCTCTCCTCCCAATTTCAAAATACCTTATGTCTTTACAACTGTTTAAACCAATAATTCTTAACCGGAAGCAATCGCGCTTTAAAAGACCATGCAAAATTACGGAAGACCACCTGGTGCAAAACTGTATATTAAAGTGCCACAAGCATATTTTAGACCCACAGCAATTTCATTTGAGACGTTATCATAACCAGCATCACACTCACATAGCATTATTCAGATTTTGTTAACCGAATGGTAATTCTTTAATTCATACATCTATGTATAGTTTTTGAGAATTAGGCATTTAACCTTATTGAACCTGGCTTTAATCATGTATCTTATTTAATATTGCAAGTTCGTAACTAGTTTAAGGGCTTAACTTAACTTAAAATTTCGAAAAAGTGATGATCTTTGTCTGTCGCTGATAACACTAGGGTCAGATAGTTTTTGAAAATATCACCACAAAGGTAGTATTGAATAAATTAGCGATTGTAAAATTTCTTTGTTAAAAACATTTCTTTGTTAAATCTTATTAATAAAATCCGTATCATGAAAATATTTCCCTACTCTCATAAACATTATAGGTTATGATATTAGTTTATATTCATTTTTAGAACTTTGTTTTAATAAAAAAAAGTTTATTTTCATTTAACTTCAAGAGTCAATAGGTTTTTTTGAAGCAGAAGACGTGAAAACTGTGCAGTGCCCTCACCGGGACTCGAACCCTGGACTCAGAGTCGGATTTAGATTTGATAAGGCCCTAAGCTATTTGAGATATGGTGCCATTTATAAGTCTGTTATACTATATATTATGTTTTAATTTTGGGGGGGAGAGGGGCTCCTAAGAAAGTGGGTGTTCCATAAGTTATAGCTTGTGTAGCTTATACGTAAATCCTGCACTGCCTGGACTTCTCGAATACGCATATCAAGCACGCTTGCAATTACAGCAGGAAGACACGCGAAAAGGAGAGAGAAAATAACCTTTATACCCCCTTATTTAAAGGTCGACTGGAGATGAGGGAATCCAATGGGAAAATCCTGCTGGTCACGAATCATGGTCCACCACCTTTTAGTTCGGGCGCCACTTGTAGAGTCATTAGGTTATTTTGAAGAAGGAGACTGAAAAAATGTGCAGTATTCTCGCCAGGACTCGAATCCTGGACCCTCGAATACGTTCGAGTATGCTTCCAATTACATCACGAAGGTATATGGAAAGGAGGGGGAAAATACCTTATAACTACATTTCTAACGCAAAAAGCAAATATTTTTGCTTTATAAATTTTATATTGTAAATTGCTGCGTCAATCATCGAGGTAAATTATGAAATTCTTGCTGAAAAAGTCGCGAAACATTTTTTAATGAATGGAAATTGTTTGGACTAATGTGCCTCTGCTTTTTATTAGGTATGTGTGTTAATTTATCATCTCCTAAATAAATTTCTTTCGGTTTGCATTCAAAGAACAGTGGAAAAATATACCACAAAGTACAGAAATTTTTACTAACTTGCCAGTTGTTTCTTGCATCTAATAAAGTGGTTCTTTTAAACTCACATAAATGAACCAATATGGCAGTAGATAGCTGATTTCGCATGATAGTTTTCTAAGGTTTTCATCTTTATTGTCAATCATCCAACGTATTAGTTAAATAAGATTAATATATCAATTAAAATCCATGTGATGACCGACCTATTTACTGGCAGTCTGACATAAGCACATTTTTCAGTATGCAGAGCATTATTTTTACGTGTAAGCATTTTGTCTACAGGCAGCATACTTCAAAGAAACAAGACAAAAAAATGCTTTTGGAGCAGAACGCTCTACGTGCCTTTCAACTTCGAACGCATGTGATATGCATATATAGTACCTGGGAAAGTCAGCCATTACACACTACTGAAATGGAGTCTGTTAAATAGACATACTTTTTTTCTGTTGTTGCTAGGTTTTACAACTTTGAAAAGTGTAGTCCTAAAAAAATTAAAAAACACATGATCTCAACACATGAAAGATGCATTCATTTTCCCAATACCGCACAGCATTCATTTTTGCAACGGATAATATCCAATCTCTTGCTTTCGCCAGCTGAAGTACAAATTCAAATCATAATGTCAGTAATATACTTTACCTTATAATAGTATAATATAATTTGAAATTCTTGGTTTGTTGGTATAATTGACGTCAGTTGTTGATTTAACTTGCATTTTGGATTAAAAATATTTTTAACGCATAAACGCTTCTCGTATGCATCAAGATCATCAAAATAATGTATCATTCATTATGCTTTCATAATTTTAAACGTGGTTCAGCAATGCACTGGCAGGAAGTTTTTCTCCAAAATGTAAATCTTCCTTTAGAAAATTGCATTACTAAACTATGTGGGGCCAGAACGATTTTTAAAAAAATCTTATTTATTTATTGCTTGAATGGAAAATTTTGTATACAATTGTTGCAGAAGCTATCCAACTATTTTTGTTTATTATTTCATTGTGATGTATGAAAAGACTCTTGCGGACAAAAGTATGATTTTTATTTACATCTGGAGTTAGCTGCTTCGCGAATCTTAGATTTTCTTCCACATACTCTGCTTCCATTTCGTGAGAATTTTAGGAATCAAATTTAAGAATTAAAACCCTTGGTAAAAAGAATTTAATAATGTAAATGTCAATACTATTGCATGCATACAGTCGCATACACATGTACCATACAAATGCAATATGTATGTTACACATTCGTCCATTTGTATCCCCCCTCAAACTGGTACAATATAGATTAAGCATATAAATTTTACCGAAGAATAATGCGATGTCAATTTCTGAATGAGAAACATAAAGCTTTGAAAATGCTTACCTGCTGATCACATCAGAGATATTCGAACTTCTTGTAATATTCGTAGTTTCATACAATTCGTGGTAAATCAGTCTTAGAGCTTCTTCAAGCAGCTCTAACCGATGATGCTTTTTCTTTTCTGGCAGATTGTTTATGTTCATCTTCAAGGGCTTTTGTTCGTCCATCCTCAGTTTACTTTTCGACTTCAAGAACTCTTCGACGGTTGATTTAATCTCCGAGCCCACCTCTACGACTGAGGCTGCCCAAGCCTTCCGATGCATGACTACCAGGCACAAAATACCCAAAATGAAACAATTTCGAAAAGGATGATGCATTTCTTTTCCTGAAGTTAAGAAAATGCCTGAAAAAGAAATAAGAAAAATCAGCTGAAGATTCCTAGCTATTATAATAATTGATTGTGCTTTTTATTTTATGCTCGTACCAATAAAAAATGCGATTTCAAGCTTTTATCAAATGCGCAATTATTTAAAACAGAATGAAGCAATGTATTACACTTAATTCCTGGTTTATCCTGATGAGATAATTATCCTGATGATTTGATGCAAAGAATCATAAGTAAATACTCACAAATGATAGACACAATACAATCATGATTCCTCATCCGTTGATTGGGAGTCCTCTGCATTAGTTATCCGTGATCTACGCAGTGTTAAAAAATTAAAAAAGGAAGAAATAAGGTTGCCAAATGAGTTGTAAAATGTGAGCTGAGTAAGAATTATGATGTGATAAAAATCAGTAGCCCAAATGAACTCAGTACTAACTTGTTGAGCGATCCCAGCCATGATCAATAGCTCGCATGCGTGATTTCGGACCTATATTTCATTTCTTATGCAGTGTTATGATGAAAAGTATTTTTATTATTCTGTTAGCTCTTGAAACTATCTGTAATACTGTAATGGTATTTATAATTTCTCTTTCAACTATTCTTTCAACTCTCTTTCAACAAGTCAGAACTTTAGCAAGATTAGATTATTTAGTTTCTGCAAAGCAAATAAATGCCATCTTCTTGTGTTTCATCCCTTGACCGAAAGTCACAAATGTCTATGACTTATCTGGGATTTGAAGTTGGGCACAGCAGCATGTATATTCAGCCACAGCTAACCAACATAACGTCCAGAACAACGATCTTAAAGAAAGAAAATTTGTCTCTTTGTGTTCAGGACTACCGCATTACAAACAAAAAGAACTCGATGCAAAATGGCATGGTACTTTCTGTATGCTTCTGGTATCAATAAAACGAATGCATCAGCTACAGCACGCTAACGCAGTGGTCTCATACTCAGACTGTTTGCAGGCCGAATGCACAATCTGAAAGCACTTTATGGGCCGGATTTCTTTTTTTACTTCCTTGTACGAAGCAAAAAGGAAGTATCGTAATCGCAAAAAATTTCGGGTATCATATTTCAACTAAAATATACATTTTGACCGCTATCGAATGCAATTTAACGATGTTTTTGAGTGACATCTGTACGTAAGGACAGAATAAAGGACCCTTTTTCCCCGAAAAAAATTATAAAACTGATTTAAAATGGATTCTGAAGAGATTTTTTTCCTGGCATCTTGCTTGCGTATGTATATATGTATGTATCTCGCATAACTCAAAAACGAGTAAACTCAGAACGTTGAAATTTTGTATATAGGACTCCTATAACACGTAAATGTGCATCTTCTATTTTGGTTGCAATCGGCTGCACCAAAAGTATATAAATATACACACATATATATATATAAAGGGAGCTCCATTTTTTTTCATTCTTATATATTGGTAAATTGTGCATTTTTTGCATTAAAAATGATTGAATTATTTTGTTTTTATCTTCCGGTTAAAGTTTTTTACCTTTACTTAACCTGCCTATTATAGTTGTAGAATTATCAGCAATTTAAAAGTTGTTTAAGTGCGGCTAAGCCTAAATGTTTTGGCCATAGCAGCCATATTTGTTTACATTTGAAACTTTGCAGAATAGTGGATTTGTTGCCAATCTAAAGTAACTAAGCTTCGCAAGAACAAAGTAACGTCTTCTTTTATTATTGCAAATTAAATTTTGCTTTATCCATTCTGGAATTATCATTTAAGTTATTAAATTATCCCATATATTAACTCAGAAAAAAAATTTTTTAATTGCTTTTAACTGTGTTTTGTGTTTTATGTTTTACTATATCTTTCAATTTTTAATATAAATATTTTGAGTTTTTATGTATTTTTGCCTTGTCGCGAAGTGAGAACTGAATTAATCGAATGAGAAATACTGAATCGTCTGTGAAAAACTTTTTGTTGTTGTTGTTTTGTTTGTTTGTTTAATTTCTTTTATACATAGTTTTAAATTTATCGTAGTATTTGAATAGAACATGTGGCAACGATCAGATAATTCTTCGGATGCTATACATAATTTTTGTGCATTCTGAGTCATAAAATGAATGAGATGTAACGCTGTTAACTGAACTTAGCGCCAGAGTGTCGCTACGGTAAACAAATATAGTGAATTTTAAAGAGCGAATTTCTTCTATTGTGGTTTACGCGTTATCGACGAAGTAGCTTTAATTCAATTCAATATGTTTAAATGAAATGCAAGAAAAAGTGCGTATAATTTAGTATTCCGTACAAGGAAGTCATCTGGTATACCCATCAGATTCTTTTTTAACGAAATGAGAGTAGATTTATAGATATGTATATATATGTGTGTGTGTGTGTTGTGCCTTATATGTATCCATATGTTCTGTGTGTTATTACCCTATATGTTATTACCTCTTTATAACTTGTTTTAAATGAAAATTTATTTCAGTAATGTTCAATTGCATTTTCTACAATGTTTTTCTCTATATTTACTGTTTATTTCTCAAATTTATAATTTTTTTCTTTCTCTATCTCGCTAAAATTTCTTTCTTTCGCTTAAATTTGTTTCTTTTTAAGTGCTTAATCCCGTGCAGATATTTATCAAAATGTAATAAAGAATAATAGTAATAACAAAGAAAAAAATTCAAATTTATGTATATTTTCTAATCTAAATCTTAATTTTGGTATTTTGCAAGAAATTTCGTTTTGTTACATTTAGCACTTCACCCATATTGACAGCTAAATGTTAAACTCTGAGTTGATATTCATTTCGAATAATTCTAATGTTTTGAATTAGACTCTAAACAACTTATTTCAGACAAGAAAATTTCTCAAAAACTTTTCAAATTTCCCAAGAAAACTTTCGAAGTGGGAGAAAATGTCAGAATAAATAATGACAATAGTCTTTCTCTTATTTATTATTTTTTTCGACAAATACTGGAAAAATATAGATATATTTGTAAGTAAACTTTTTAACTATTTTTCTACAACTTAATGACAATTCGCTTCTGATAAATGTCTGTAGCCTTGGATAAAAATTACTATCTGCATTCGCAGATTGTAGATACTCATCGGTCAATTGGGTTGTTTCCTCGGACGTTTTGATATTCGACTGTGAAAGCCACTTTTCCACACACAAATTTACTCCCAAACAAAGCGATCATTCTTATTGCAAAAAATCATAAACGAGGGTATTTATATTTTGACAAGCGCGACTAAATTTTAATCAAATTTGTATCTTCAAACCCTAGAATAAGGCTTGTTATCGCAATTTTAAATTAATTAGCTCCATTCGTAGATTTTTCTAGTAAGCTATTCTCATTCAATCTAATATGAAAATAATATAAGTTTGACTACAGATCATTAAAAATCAATACATTTTGCTCTAAATTCTTTACGCAATAATGCTATTATTCTTGCACATTTTCGCATGATTTTTCATTTGAAATAATAGGCTAGGACTTGAGATGTAGGAAATGTATAAAGTGTTTGAATTCAATTTGTTAATTCCCGAAATTTTAATTTAACTTTAAAAGGTTTAATATAAGCAAGCATAAGCGTCAATAACAAATTTATTCTTTCTTTGAAGTTCTCTATTAAGAATATTTAAATGCACAATTAAATTAATGAGAAATTCTAAATCTGTTATCCATTTATCATTATATAGCTCATCGATGGATTTATTTATTTAGTTACTTATTTTTTGCCATAAAAATTTTGGTTTCATTCATTAATTCAAAAATACTGTTTTAATATGACTGCTCTGCATAACTACCTTACCTCATTATACTAAATTTATCTATATTAACTTTCAATTTCTTCAAGCAACGCAACAAATTCGATTCAGAGCTTGTTCACCGATAAATTTATTTATCGGTGAACTAAAGTAAAACTAAAGTAAAATTAACTAACTTTAACTAAAGTAAAATTTATTTACTTTAGTTATTATTTCAATAACTTTATCCATCTTAGAACCTTCGGCACCATATTTATAACAACTACCTTATAAGGTATATCTCCGGCCTTCTTCGCATGCCTTCGTGGTATATTGGTCAGAAAGCTGGACGCGTTTTTGAGAGATCCGTGGTTCGAATTCCGGCGAGGGCTTTGCTCATGTTTCATCTCTCCTGTTTCTAATAACCTAATGTCTCTACAACCTTAATAAAATGCATTTGCGACCGCATAAAACTACTTTGGGAAACGCATGCAGACAGCGGGCCATCCATTTCAGACCATTGTCCTAATGTATTTATAATAATATAATTCGTGTACTCATTGTATAATCAATTTATTTCTTAGAAAATTACATTTTACAAACAACAAAACTGTGAGCTAAACGATTGAGATTTTAATCAGGATTTCTCGTTCCATTTCCGACATTGTAGTTTAAGAATTTTTATATTAATCATCCGACTGGATACGATTTAAACTAAAGTTTCAAACAAAACTAACGCCTCCACAAAATAGAATAATTATGTTTATTAATTAAAGAAGTTTACGAATACTCCTGGAGTTAAGAACCAGTTTCTAGTACAATCAAAGATAACAATACAGCAAATGGTAATTAGCAGAAGTTCAGAGAACGTAAATTTGCATTGTAAAAAAAATATTTTTCATAATGATAATCTCAACGAAATCCGTTCCCTGACAAACGCGAATTAAGAGGACCCTGTCATTAAAACACAATAGCAAAAGGTACGCCGAACAAGCAAAACGTACTATAGAAGAGGTGATGCTGCATTCCATTCCCAAAGGTGATGTGTAGTCTATATAGGCTGCAGTTGTATAGGAAGTGGCCTGCTACTTATGAATTCAGTTCTCATCTGAAGAGATAAATTCCTTTCGTGTTTTTCTAGGTAAGCAAAAAGAAGGTCAAAAAAGACGTTGAATGAACGTACTTAAAAGAACCTGACATGAGATATTTAAGTGAACGTTTACGAATAATATTAAAAGAAAATATTTATTCTACTTTCTCAAATATACAGAAAATGAATTCAAATATAGTATAATGATAATGATCTTAAGTTATTCCATTCATCGTGGGAGAGAACAACGCTAATTTGAAAATTTTCCTTAATTACCTTAAGGTAATTTATCCTTTCTGAAAGCTACTATACACGGAAGAGGAATATGCTTAAAATATCTAAAAACATTATAATTCTTTGCACGAAATCTCAACTGTATCAATCTCGAGTTGCCCATGAGAATTGAAAAAAACAATGATTTCGCAAAACCAGACTCATATCTTTAAAAAGGACTTCATTGGCATACTCGTTCGCCTTCAATGATTTTAGAACTAAGCAGATTTGAACTTCTAAAAACCCATCGCTATGAAATCTCTGGATATTCATGCACGAAATACGAATCACGTGTTTTGGAGATGTGTCTCTATTACTGGTATTTCATGCATCAACTGACTTGAAATATCCTTTTTATTTAGTTCCAAACCGCTGCTTTCAAACTAGATTTTTTTTACGAATGTCCTTTTCTTTTTTAAGTAATATAATTTACATCGGTAAATATTTTTTGACAAAAGTATACATTCATTTTAAGAGATTTCGATAATCTGATTTTACTTGAAGACTACCAATTTGTTCCTCTGTAATACTAAGATACCTGAGCGTTACCAAATATTTTCTTTGCAAAACAGCCAGCGCCAGGTACTTCTGAATAACATTATTTTACTTGGATATTACCAGTTTTGCTTTCCATATAACATTACTGTTTATAGTTACAAACAACCATACTTTAATTATTTCAATTTTTATTAGTGTGTTTGGGGATGGCAAAATAGTTGCATAATCTAATAGAGTTACCTACTATCGTTAATCATAAAAACATTCCATAAATTGATGTAACTAAGCAATCACAATCGAAGCGTTAAATGAAAAGTCTCTTTTGCAAATATTTTCATTTAGTGATAACCAAACAAGAATATACTTAACGATAATAAAAAAAGAAAATCTGAAAGGTTTCAGATTTTCAGAAGGAGCGTTTTTTTAACATTTTGTGTCTTACCTTTATTTATTAAATATCATGTTCTTCGCACTTAAACCATAAAATTCAGTTAAAGAAATATATCACAAAATAATTTTAACATGAGCATATCTTTAGAATTTCTTATATACAGTCTCACGCGCTGGAGATAAAAATGTTTTTTCTGTACAACATTGCCATTGCTCGCTTTGAAATCTTTGAGTTTGTTAATCAAAAATTCGTTAAATTTTTACCAAATATGAAATCGGCAATAAAACGAATTCCAAATTTCAAATTTGGACTTCCAGATGGCCATATTCCCAGCACGATTACGTCATTCAAAATTCGATGGCTCTAGGTACCGTCGTTTTATCACAATGCGAGAAACATGCATACATTTATGCACATTCTTCATTATTTAATTTCTTAAAATACAATACAGGGCTGGAATATTTGGTGGCAACAGTTTGAAAAGTGAACCGACATTTCATGCTTCCGACGCAAAATTGCAAAACGAAAACAACAATCCTTCAGGGACAAGCGCCTTTGGACTAAAAATTATCTTGGAATAAGCAGATTTCCCAGAGTGTCGTACAGTCAGTGGTTAATGATTCTAAGCACACGGCCCTCAACGTTTGCCTTTTTGGTGTCTATAATTGTCTACAGGTTCTGAAAACAGCTCCTCAGTTACCAGATTTAAACGCAACAAAACACACCTTGAGAGAATAAGAGGTTAGAGTACAAAGACAGATCATTAAAACAAAAAGCGAATTAAAACGTCATGTTGGAAGAATGGAGGAACATTGGTGTAGATATTACAAACAAAAATGGTGAACTCTATGCTCGGACGCTTAAAAGCTAACATAAATACTGCAGTATATATTACAAAATACTAACTGACAGAAATACTGCAATATTTACTAATATGTGCAGATTTCTTTTAAGGGTAAGAAGACTTTCGTGAGGTAACTTTTCTGTTACCTTTTTATTATTGATTTTCCAAAACACAAAGCTTTAATATATTCATAAAATAATTATTGTAGTTTTACTAAAAGAAATTTAGAGATATTATTAAAAAAATTTTTATTCTAAAATATTAATTTTTATTAATGAATAAAGCAATATTTCATTGAAACTCGTAAGTGTACGAACACTTTTGTGAGTCACTGTAGATCATGTTTCCTTGCAAAGTGATTTTAAATAAAAGAAGCTGAAATCTGAAAGTAGTTAAATGTGATATAGTACAGCTTAATACTAATTAGTGATTTAGGGGTTATATTGTTTTAGATAATAATATGAATATTTTAGAAAGTCTAACTGATGTAAATATTTCGGACAATGTTGAAAAGAATGAAACAAGACAAAAACAAATAAAACGAGGTTGTAAATGAAATCAAATTTACAAAGGCTGTCTTAGATAAAATTATTAAAGCATTTGCTGTAAAGCAATGAAGTCTCCAATTCGAATACAACAAATGCGCAGACGATTTAGTACATAACTTAGTAAGATGTGAAACATATTATGTCAGTAAAAAATTGTTCAAACGAACAAACAAAAATTAATAGTTTTGTCTGCGTGAATTAATTACAGTATATTTCTACAGAATGGACGCCCACATCTTCTGTGTTAAAACATAATTGATATTAAATCATATTTCGAATTATAGATGACAATCGTTGCCTATAATTTTTATTGAAACCGTAATTTAACAGAATGTCCATTTAAAGATGTTTTTTGCGAGATACTGCGATTTCGTTAAACAGATGTCTGGCTATAAATACTAAATTATACTTCTAATGAGAATTTTAAAACAAAAATTTGATCAAATATTCCAGATTAACGACAGGAAGTCGTCATTTATTTAGAAATTTTTCAACAAGAAAAAAAACCTTTTATGCTGTTCTCCTTTTTAATTTAAATTGGAAAAAAAATGGAATTAAGTTCATTTCTGTTTGAAGAAATTTTTCCGCTTTATTTAAATTAAGAACCTAAATTTTTATTAATCCATTACATTTCAATTAACTCAGCTGTTATTCTGACAGGCTTAATTATTCGATAAAAGGTTACTGTTTTAAAACATTAAAGTATTTTATTCGCAAATCATATTTATCTGTTTTAATTAAACACTGTTTGCATAAATTCGACTTTTTTTTTGCCTGTTACTGCTTCCGATTTTAATAAATTTTCTCATTTTCGAATAATACTGGAGTATATTGAGATCCACTCAAGACTTACTGAAAAATCGTAAAATCTCTAAACCGACTATCTCCTAGGATTTAGAAATCGAGTTTCAAATAAAAAACTTTTAATACGTCAGTTTTGAGATCAAATCAGGAATAAGCAGTTAATTAATATCCCTATGTTCAGAACCCGATGTAAGATAAACAATTATTTAATATATCTGCTTTGTGGATCGAATCTTGAATAAACACTTCATGTGTTTTAAATCTGGTATTGGATTAACTGTCATTTCATAAATATATAATACAAGAAAAAATATTTTTATTAATAAACGCACCTTCGTAGATAGTAGTAGATGGAATCAGACATGCACAAATAGAAATATTTAAATTCATCTGTTGAAATGTTTTAAATTTACAATGTACAGTTCTATAAAAAGATATATATTCTTGCATTCCATAAATTCGAAAAATTTATAATTCATAAAAGAATAATTATTCATTACAGAATGATTACTCATAAATATAAAATATATTACTTAAATTATTTTTTTCATTTCTACATATTAAAAAAGTATGACTAATTTTTGGACAAAATAGAATCATCGATTTATTTCTCGCGAGCCCAAGATTTTTAAGTTTCAGTACACCTGAATATTAGTAAACTCTACCATCGCTTTACCACTTTGAATGAATTTTAATGAGAATTATTAAAGAAAAATTTCCCATACAGAAATAATGAAGAATTAAGAGAATAGGCGGATTACTTAATAATGACAAACCATAAGAAATCATCTGCCTCACCTCAACCACATTTTGATCGAAAACATTCCAAATGATTGTAAAGTGGCAGCTTTTATCATTAATTTTTTTTGTAATATTTTAATTCTAAAGACAAATGCATATGGTAATTTCACAATGAGTTCAATTTTATTTCTTTCATTTTTTATAAAAATCATAAAATTTTTAAAAAAAAGAGAATGAGACAGAAATAATTATGGAAAGCCTCATAAATGAGATTATTTATATCATCTACTTCATCTCCCGTTTCCACTAATACTGAAAGCATCTTTTCTGCTCCTAGTTTTCATATTATTAAACTTATAAATCCCATTATATTGTCCACATTTTCTCTTTACAAATATATTAAACTGTTTCTAATTCGTGATCAAATAAAAAAATAACAAACTAAATAACATCGAATAATCAACCAAAGATGCATTTCATCAAACACTCTCCCAGCGTCACTCTTTTCATCAAGAAACTGGAGAAGAAAAGTCTCTTACCTGATGAGATTATCACCTGAAACACCAAAAGAATTCAAACCACTTAAAAGCACTTAAATGTCTCTCAACGCAGTCTTTTTCTAGAGAGGACGTCAACTGTTAATCCTCAAAAAGGACACATCCCATGTTGATCAAGAATGTAGTTCGCGCGCAGCGCACTAATACCCTACTTTGATAAGTTTCCGGAGCGGCGGCTTCAAGTTCTGTTTTAGAACATTTGGCGAGAGTTGGCGATGAAGATGAAACCAGTGTGATTATTGTTTCTAGAAAACAGGACGTTTGTTTCTTTGTCCATTCAGGATGTTGTTAGTGTGGCTGCTTACTTCATTGACCATGACAGATGTCCTGTTTGGATTCTTATTTGATCGTTTAAAAACAATGAATAAAATAAAGAAGTTCTTGTTTTGTTTGTTCGTCGGAAGTTTAAAAACGCTAGCCGAGATTCTTATCATTTAGTTTTTTACCCATGAATCTTTATTGACTATACGAATTTATGTTTAATATATGGCAGGCGAGTATTAATTTCTAATTATTTTACAAAAAATGCGAATCAAAATATGTACCTTTCAAATGTATGAAATATACTTTTGATTGCAGAATAAATATGATATCACTTGTTCCCGTTATGTCAGAATACAATCTTTATATCGTAACTTTAAAATCACTGGATAATTAAGTTTTGATTTTTCTCGTAATTTCAGGCACAATAAATAATTTCATTGATTATAAATAATTACATTAGTTGCAGTATTTTCAATGCGCAACTGAAACATTAATGCAGTATGCCTTATTGTAGAGAAGAAATGATGGTGCGCACTGATCCATAAACATTGCTTTATAGCTTAACAATGGCAGAGAAATGCGAAGAAAAGTATTCTTGAGTTCATTAAAAAGGCATTTTACTAATGGAGTGTACTCGACATTGAAACGTCAAGAATTTACAGGACTATGTTATTAGCTCAAAGGCGCAATTTGCCCTGACGGACTATTAATGTCGTTGCGGCATTTTGCGTTGTTTCACTGTAAATGTCGGTTCACTTTTCAAATTGCTGCCACCAAATATTCCAGCCCTGTATTATATTTAAAGAAATTAAATAATAAAGAATCGGCATAAATGTATGTATGTCTCTCGCATTGTGATAAAACAACGGTACCTAGAGCCATCAAATTTTGACTATTGAACGTTTCCACCCGAATATGGGCATTTGGAAGCCAAATTTGGAATTTGTCTTATTATCTAGTTCATATTTTGTAAAACTTTAACAAATTTTTGATTAACAAAGTCAAGGATTTCAAAGCGAGCAATGGCAATGTTGTACACAAAAAACATTTTTATCTCCAGCTCGGGAGACAGTGTATCGGAAATTCTAAAGATATGCTCATGTTAAAATTATTTTGCGATATCGCTCTTGAACTGAATTTTGTGGTTTAAGTGCGAAGAACATGATATTTAATAAATAAAGGTAACACACAAAATGTTAAAAAAATGCTCCTTTGGACGCAATTTAAAATCTGAAACCTTTCAGATTTTATAACATTTTTGTTTGTTTTTCTTTTTGTCTTAAGTCATTAGACAAGAGAACAGTAGTTTACTTAATCTATGATATCGTTTTCCAGTAGTCCCTTTATTTTTCACCAGAATTAGCAGCATTTTTATGTTATTTCTTAAAAGAAAAATTCCATTTGTGTAAAAATGTAAAAACCTAAAGATGCAATAAATCGGAATCTCAAAAGTTTCTGTATCCCAAATCCTTCCAAAAGAACACTAAAAAAGAGGGGGGAGAAAAAAATTGTTTAAAAATAACAAATTTTAATTAAAGCAAAAATTTGAAAAATGAGTTTAAAGGAAAATATAAAAAATAAGGCTGTTAAAAATATTTCTACATTAATTAAGAAAGACAAATTTAATAAATGAAATACACAAGTAAAATTCTTGATGTCTGGGGTTCATTTTTTAAACCAAAGTGAGTGCAGAGAAAAAGAGGATTATTTCAAAAGTTTACATAGGTAGATACTATAAATCTAAAATAACAAATTAAGCATACTAAATTCTTTCTAAGGAATTAATAAAAAATTTGAAATCTTATTTATTTTAAGAGTTCATAAATTCGAGTATCCATTGTGTCATTCAGGGAGCCCACGAAACTGATAATTCTGATCTACGTAGGTACCACTAACATTGAAACAATCTACATTTTGTAAATAAGCGTTCTATTGGACTTCAGTAAAATGTACCATTTATTATTACACAATTTTAAGTTAAAACTTTTTGAAGAGTTTCTCAATTAGAATTCCAAAGACTGAGATGACTAAAAAAGGCGAAGATTGAAATATCTGGAATCTTATTTCAGAGTTTGAGGAGTTCGATTTTCAGAAGCCTGTCGAAACCTTTTAGGCGTAGAAGCATAACATTTGAAATAAACAGCGCGTTTTCTATCATTTATCTTTTGATATAAAAAATAATTCCTTGCAAATATAGAGTAATGAAAGACATTTATACTAAACCGCTTGTTTATAAGTAGTTAACAGCAGAAAGTATATATGAGCAGAAAGAATACAAGTATATAGTCTTATAAGTAGTTAAACAGCAGAAAAAGTAAATACCCATATTAATGGACAAAAAATTGTAATTTCGATATTTAAAAAGTAAATACACTTTGGGATGCAAAAAGGGAGAACCGCTTAGTTAAAGCGTCCAAGGGGTTTCAAATTATTAGTTAAAATTATGTTTTGTATTATATATATAAGAAAATTTGAAATTATGTGAATATCAATTATGCCTTTCCTTTAAATTTAAAAAAATGCCTGGAAGGTAATCTGGAAAATGAAATGCTGTATATTACTTCCGCAAATGCAAAAATAGTTAGAAACTGATTGATTTGTTCCTAAGATTTTGTTTCATACTCTTACATGTCTAATAAAGCAAAGTATTACGCATCATGCAATGCAATTTTTACTGCGCATCATTTTAAATAATTCTCTTTTAATACTTTTAATATTTTAAAGCAACCCAATTTAACAAAATTTTGCGTTACACAGACCGAAAGGTTTTCTTTTTCCCTTCAAATCTAAAATCTTACAGAATATGTAAACCCTAATAATATTTTAATGTATTCTGCCTTTCTAATGAAAAGTTTTATTCAACAAGATATCATTCAAAAATCTGAAAAGAAGGCTTAGAATATTATTCTTTTTTGTTCCGCTACATGCACCCACAGGATGGAAATGTGAGAAAAATAGTCTATACCTATTGTTGTTAATATAAAAACAGGATGTAAAGCCGGCACAGGATGTAAAAATCTTTTAAAATCTTGCATTTAATGTAAAAAAGTTTCATTTTTAATAATAACAAAAACTGAGAACTTTCGTCTCTCATCTGGGAAAACAGCTACATGTATTGCGCATTCAACTTATATTAAATATCTCCTTTGAAATTATGCTTCATTAGTACTGCTATTATTATTATCATTATCATCATCGTCACCATTAATTATTAATGACTTCAAAGAAATTCTTCCGTTTACCAAATGGCAAACTTTGGAAATAGTAGAATTACGTTTGAAAATAAATAGTTGTCATTTAAATATTCTCTGAGTTAAAATTCAAGAAAATATTGAACTATCAATATAACACAATCTAAATGCGTTATTTTCTTTCAAATAGAAATCACTAATTAGTCCAAAGCACTTCACTGAAATAGGCAGTATGGTGATCAGTAGAGGTTTACTGCACAGTAGTAGGATTCGATTCGAATTCCAGACAAGAAAGGGAGTGAATTATTTCATTAGGCAAAGAACATGTGAGCTATCTACCTAAGCATTATCCCAGTTTTAATTGTGAGTCCGTCGGTGAACCGAATCTGATGATCTCACATCTCCCGTTTCCACTATCACTAAACTTTAACAATGAATTTTCGGCTAGAATTGATTTTAAGTGCTTTCATGCTGCAACTGTACTACATTCACAAAAGTTCGTACTTTACCTAAATTTCGAACTCGGAGAGTTAGTTATATGGAAAAAGAAGGACGAAGCCTTCTCACTTATATGCATACGGAATCCAAAGATCACCTGCCTTTCGTCAGTTAGGAGAAAGCATAGCCAGGCATGGTGTTCATTGCCTACTTAAAACAACTTGGTTATTAATATTGGTTTTTATATCATTTTAGGCAAAACAGACAACTTGATTTTATTTACTTAAGGTATTGCGCAACAAACATGTACGAGCAATCAACTCTCCGGCATTGCAGTAAAGTAATTAAAATTATCTTTTTAATAAATTTTGAAAAAGTTAGCGTCATTAAATTAATATAAGTAAAGAGGAATTTCAGTAACTGATTTACTAGGATGTAGAGACATTATGTATTTTTTTTATGCCGGATATGTGAAAAATGAGCAATATCCTCGCCGGGAATCGAACCATGGACCTCTCGAACACGCGCCGAGAGTGCTGACCACTGCACCCCGAAGGCATGGCAAGAAGGTGGGGGAAATGCCTTATATACTTCCCCTTTTAAAGGGTGACTGGGGATTAGGGGATCCAATTGCCAAATCCTGGTGATGAAGAATCATCATTCATTACCTTTTAGTTCGAGCGCCACTGTAGAGATATTAGGTATTTTTTTATGCAGGATACGTGAAAATGAGCAATGTCCTCGATGGAAATCGAACCACGGACCTTTGGCATCCGCGCCGAGCATGTTGACCACTACACCACGAAGGCATGCCAAGAAGGCGAGAGAAATACCTTACAAGGAAACTGGAATTCTAGTCTTTCCTATCTGGCAAAAGGTACAACTTCCACTTCCGAGGTAGAAGGTAGCGTTTTTTTTGGAGCTCCGCGTTTTGGGATCATAGCAGCGGAAATTTTCAACTTTAGGACCTGAAACCAGTTGTATTCGATAGCCGACACCATTAGGAGTACGTCGATACCAGATTTATGGACGTACGACCATTAGTTATTTAATTAGGAATTAATTAATTTTTGTGATCAACGCGCCGTGTGGATTTCTACGGACGTGATCTTTGGACCTCCGTCGAGCATCCACCGGAACCCGACGCCATCTGAAAATTACATCGATAGAAAGAGGACATTCAGTGGATTAATTAGGTACAAGATTGAAGTTGGTGCGTTAATTAGATCCAAAAAAAATTAATTTTTAAAATTATTTTGGCCAAGACCACGAGGTAAACCGACCTCAGCCTTTCAACGAAGCAGCTACTCTTACACCCCAGCGACCTGTGACCTTTTGAGAGCAACAAAGGCCTTTCAAATCCCTTGCCCCCCTGCTGACGGTGACATTCCTTTAACAGAAAAGGGAGATAAGAGCGACTGAGGACTTTTAGAGCAAACTGCTAATTAAGCAATTAATTAAAACAGGCCGACGGGACTTGTGGATCTGATTTCTAGGTGCGACGAGGATTAAATTCAGTATAAATTTCAAAATTTTTGAGTGATTAGAACTGGATTAATTAAATTACAGTGATTTACCGGACTTCGGATTAGCGCTTAAGTGTGCTTGTGTCTTGGTGTAAGCGTTTTCGTCGATTAAGTTTATGTGACAATTAGGATTACGCAGTTCTAGTTCAAGTACAGATGAAGACAAGAGCCGAGTAGTACGGCCAAGGTAGGCTTTTATGCTGTTAATTAAGTCTCTAATTAATGTTCTAGCATACGCATTTTTAATAGACTCATTATCTTCTGACTGACAATTTTTAAGTAACAGTGCAAATACTTTCTTCTAGTACTCATTTTAGGGACTTTAAAATAGTAATTAAGGCTACAGCTAATTAAGCTTCATAATAACTATTTAATTATTCAATGTAAACAATTTTCTGTGTTTAACTGCTAGTGGTTGCAGATTAGTGCATAGTAATTCCTACTGACACATATACTAATTTATGTACAGTGACATTTAGTAACTTTGTGTACGCTAATAAGTTAATTGGTACACAGTAATCAGAGTAATTACTTTTCATTACACACTTTTATGTTTATGTATATTAATATTTTTCAATAGTACACTTTATGATGACACATTTGTTTTAATAGACACACAGTGATTATATTAATTGCTATTTGTTACACACATATATATTTATATGTATTAGTATTTCTCAATAGTACACTGTATGAAGACACATTTGTTTTTTTGTTGACACACAGTGATTAATTGTGACACATATTTTGTTTATGTATGACTCAATAATGCTAGGTAGTATCTTTCTTGTTACATAAACACATGTTTTTGTATGTACCAGTAATACACCTGTTAAAATCGACACACAGTGATTTGTAGTAACACATATTCTGTTTATATGCATGGTTCAGTAATACTTATTAGTATTATCTGAATATTTTGTTTTTGTATGTACCAGTAACATTATGTACCACAGCAATAAGTAATGTACTGTATACAATTAGTGTGATATGTGCTCTCGGTAACACATTTAAGTAACAGTTATATACACACATTGCTGATATTAATCTGACTTTTAGAGCTCAGTGTGACATATCATATAGGCTAATTGATAATTAATGCCCAACTGTGAATTACAGTAATATTAAAGTTAGTGCTCTGTGCTTAGCAATTGAATATAGGTTGATATCTAAAAGCACACAGCAACGTTTTGATTAATTGAGTGCAGCACTGCATTTGTACCTCATATTCATATAGCGAAGTGTCTATTATAAATGAGCTTCTACAAATAAGTTCAGTGATATAATATAGCCTACAGTGAAGTGATACCACTAATTGGTGATTCTTTATGTATGTGTTTTAAATTGATAAGTGAAGTGTTACAGTGCTAAGTGTTCTCGCAAATAGCTAAATAGCATTCAAGTGAAGTACACAGTGTTTGCGAATAGTGAATCACGAAAGTTGGAGTGAGAAATACTGTTCAGAAATGAAGTGTCATCACATAAATAGTGCAAATTCGCGTGTGAGTGTAAAGAGCCCCTGCGAAGGGTTTTAATGCTAAGCGTTTACTTTAAGCAATGTTGCACTGTTAAAGTGCAAGTGCTCTGTGTTGGTGAAAGTGAGCTACGAAATAATAGTGATATTTCTAGATCAGCAGAGAAGTGCTGTCACAAATAGTGCAATTTATTAAAGAGTGATAAAGCCAAAGCGAAGTGTTGTTCAGTGCTAAGAGTCTCCGATTTTTAATATAAATCGGCATATCTGATATAGTGAAGAATTTCTATTTAAAGTGCATAGTTTAACAGTACGTGTGCCTTAGTGGTGATTTACACAATAGCTAGTGACCAGTGCAAATCTTATCTATTTATAAGTGTGTTCGTATCAAGTGCAACAGCAAGCATAAGTGCTTTTAGTGTTACTCCAGCGGAGAAAGTTTACAAATTTACAAGTAGTGATATGACACGCCCTTCAGTGCTGCCAGAAGACTCTGAAACACAGCATCCGCAGGAGCCCTTAGATACGGAAGCGTTGTTGACATCGGAGTTGAACCATGAGGACAGGGTCAATTCCTTGATTAAAGAGATTTTGCATATATCGGAGACTTACAGAGGAGGTCGTTACCTTCTCCCGCAGGATCTTCGAGTCAGAGTTAAGAATTCCCTAGGAATTTTACAAGGTTTAGCGTTAGAGGGAGAAGGACACAAACCAAGACCTGAAACAGCTGAGGTTGGAATTAACACGTCGACCTTCCTCTGCTGCGGCCGGCAACACGCGTCATTGCAGGAAGTTCAAAGCAAACCTCAACAGACAGACGTACATTTGGTACAAGAGACACCTGTGGAAGAGCAGACCACAGCGCCAAAGTCATTCGCGGAAGTCGTTAAGTTAACGCAAAGACCAAGCCTCATCCTAAAGCCGCCCGGGGATAAGACGAGCGCGCAGCTGAGACAAGAATTGCAGGAAAAGGCGCCGCTCAGCAAATTACAAGTGGCAGTCGAGAGGATCTCTACCTCTGCTAAAGGAGAGATCGAGGTATTCTGTAGGTCTGCAAAGGACGTGAAAAAATTAGAAGAAGCTCTTCAGAAGGTGCAGATAGAAGTCGACGTTCGCAGAAGACAACGTAGGCGACCACGTTGTACAATACACAGCGTGCCAGATAATGTCAAACCAGAGGAACTCGTCGATGAAATGGCAGCCGCAACAGGTATCGCAGCTCTCAATGCCAAGCCTCTTTTCAAGCTCCGCGAGAGAAACCCCAAATATGTCAAATGGGTGTTTGAGTGTGAGTCGGCTAGCTTCCAGGCAATCATCAGAACAAGGAGAATATACATCGGGTGGCGAGCACTTAAGATTACAGAGTATCTGGGCATCAGACGGTGCTACAGGTGCCAGCAGCTCGGCCACACGCAAGACAGATGCCAGTGTAAGAAGGAATTCTGCGGGTACTGCGCTGGGCCGCACCATACAAGCAAATGTAGAGCTGAGATCCCAGACTGCATTAACTGTCGGGATGCCAATGACCGTCATGGAGCAAGGTACGACTGCCGGCACCCGGCCTATGCAACAGGCTGCCCAGTGTACCAACAGGCAGCAGCGCACACGCGAAGTATCACGCAATACTAACAGCCACAGTATATTATCAAACAGAGAAGGACAAGCTAATGCCGAGGAGCAAAACAACCAAGAGACAATAATGGACCCTCCTGATAGTGTAATGAATCTCGCGACGACGGGACAGCAACCGATGGTAAAGTGCCTGCAGATTAATTTGCAGCGGGCACATGCCGCCACATCACAAGCTGCAATATATGCAGCGGAGGAAGGGATTGACTTTATAATAGGCCAAGAGCCATATCACAGGAATGGACGAATGGTAGGATTTCCACTTCAGTGGAACATTTTTCAACAAGTAGATTCAGACTACCCGCCACGAGCCTTTATAGCATCATGTAACCCAATGTGGACACCAATGGCAGTAGTAGCGGAGCGAGACTTTGTTGCCATGTTGCTTGAAGTACCAAATTTGACAATTATGATAGTTTCTATTTACTCTCCGCCTACTGAGGACGCAGACCCGACGATACAACGAATGCAACAGCTACTCAGATCTCATCGTGTGGCAAATGTGCTATTTGCCGGTGACTTTAATGCGCACAACTCAAGGTGGGGATATGCAGACACGGCGCCCAAAGGGCGCATCCTAGAAGATTTCTTTAGTAGCCTCAATCTAGTTATCCACAATCACTCTGATGCACCTCCGACATATGCTAGGATCCACTCTCGCGGCTGGCCAGACTTGACAGTTACGACTAACCAACTGGCACCTCTCCTCCAGGACTGGTCAGTCGTCGAGGAGCAAAGCTTGTCGGATCATAATTACATCCGTTACAGCATAGCAAGGAGCACAGAGGTCAAAATCATCAAAAGATACAATCTCCCAGGAGGAAGGATTAGGAGATTCACATCAGCTGCAACATCAAGGCTCACACCCTTCTCAGAAACCATTAGTCGGGCTACCTGCAGAGAGGAGCTAGAGACAATAACGCAAGACGTTCTTAAAACAATACAGCAAGTCTGCGAAGAGACCCTCCCGCAACGTACAGCCAAAAAGATCTCTCGGCTACATTGGTGGAACGGGGAGCTGCGTACTCAGCAAAAGAAGTGCCGTGCTCTGCGTAGACGGTTAAAGTCAGAACGTAGACAGGACTTAAACACTGATACAGTGATAATCTACCGGAGAGAGCGGGCGTTATATAAACGCATGATTTTAACAGCTAAAATTTCTAGCTGGAAGAAATTTTGCACAGACAATACAGATGTATACGGGATACACCATCGCATAGCCTCAGGAAAGCTTTTTAAACCACCTAACCTGCACGTATTAACCACGGTAGCCGATGGAAATAGCCCCAATGAAGAGACAATGCAAGCCATATTAAATACTGTATTTCTTGCGGACAATCCGCTAGAGGATAATGAAGAACAGTCAACCATCCGGAACCAGACAACAGCCCTACTTACTGATAACGACCCAGGGATCACCGCAAAGGAAATCTTGCATGTCTTGAGACAGCTTCCACAACGAAAGGCTCCGGGTCCGGATGGTATTGACTACCGAATCATTAAACAGGTCATCCGCACCAATGTCAACTTGTTCAGTGCGCTTTTTAATAAACTGTTGGATAGCGGTACCTTTCCAAGATGCTTCAAAATAGGGCAGGTGGTGCTGTTTCTAAAAAAGAACAGAGATCCTGCAAGCCCGGAATCCTACCGCCCTATATGCCTCCTCTCTGCACTCGGGAAAGTGTACGAGAAGATACTAATGCAAAGATTAAGACATCACCTATATGTAACTAAATTCCTAAGCGAAATCCAACACGGTTTTACCCCGGGACAATCTACCTTGCACGCCCTGGCGGAAGTAAAAGATGAAATAATGAATAACAGATCAGCTGGCTACCACACAGCGTTTATTTCGATAGATTTAAAAAGTGCATTCGACACGCTGTGGTGGCCAGCGATCATGCAAGCCCTCCGCAGAGCAAACTGCCCACAGAACTTGTACCAAGTAATCGGACACTATCTTTCAGATAGAACTCTTATCATGCAGCACAATAGTGGCACTGTCACGAAAGTTCAAACACAGGGATGCCCACAAGGCTCATGTGCCGGGCCATTCCTGTGGAACGTGACATTTGACGGGGTGCTACGGGAACAATGGCCCAGTCATACGAGAGTCACTGCCTACGCAGATGACACAGCTTTGATAGTTAAAGGACTTACTAGAGAAAAACTGCAGGCAAACGCAATGGAATCGTGTGCACTCTTTCAAGAACGATGCAACAAACTAAAACTGAAAATAGCAGAAACAAAATCAAAGATCCTCCTTATTCCTAAAAAGGGGGGGTCTCTAGCCCGGCAGCCCAGAATTCTACTGAATGGACAACGACTTAAAATAACAAAAGAACTTAAATATCTTGGAATAATCTTCGATACTAAATTAAATTGGATGCCGCACATCATAGAATTAAAGAAAAGAACCTCAGCTATGGCACAGCAATTAAAATTTATGCAAGGAACACAGTGGGGGCTCAACCCACATATGCAGAAAATTCTTTATAAAACAGTCACAGAGAAAATAGTAACTTACGGTGCCGCGATCTGGGCCTCACCTATGCAAGGCCGCAAGGTGAGGCACCTAAACAGCATTCAAAGGCCATACTTACTGAACATAACAAAGGCCTTCCGCACCTCGCCCACATCAGCGCTGAATGTCCTGGCAGGCCTGCCACCTCTTCCTCTAAGCGTTGAAAAGGAGGCAATCTATCAGTTAGTCACCCAACTAAAGACAACAGCTGTATATTATGATAATATCCACTCCCCTGATGCCTATGAACAAAAATTAATTCGATTGAATGACCACCCGGCAAAGCAAGGAGAGGGTGTAAGCGTATATCTCAAACACAACCCAGTAAATACGGAAGCTAAACTAATTTACTATACCGATGGTTCAAAAATTGACACTGAAGCGGGCTGTGCATATGTCTCTATGAGAGAACAGGAAGCAGTAAAGCGGTGGAAAGGACATTTGGAAACACATAACAGTGTGTTTCAATGCGAGGTACTTGCAATAGAGAAAGCCTTAGCAGACATCACCACAAATCAATACAGCGGAAGCATGATTTTTACGGATTGCCTGTCTGCCCTTTATGCAGTACTAAATCCGGCACACAGCTCTCCGCAAATAGCAAAAGTCCAGACAATACTGCGAGAGAACCAACATCTACAAATAAAGCTGGCGTGGGTGAAAGCACATGCCGGCAACGCCGGGAATGAGCTGGCCGACCAGCTAGCAAAGGAAGCTGCCCTTAATACCGAAGCAGATCAACATCCACTTCCACGTCCTATATCATGGCTGAAGAGGAGCCTAAAACAGAAGATGCACTCACAATGGCAAGATGAATGGGACGTCGGGGACACCGGACGTCGTGCGCATTACCACTTTCCCAAAGTGGACCCCGACTGTCTCATCCCCCATGCGCATTTAACAAGGTATATTACAGGTCACGGACCATTTCCAAAGTATTTTGAGAGGCATGGGATAACTAACTCTGATATCTGTATCTGTGGTCAGGTGGGCACCCCTGAACACTACGTAACAGAGTGTCCACTGACAGAAGGCATGCATATTCCCATTCCCAGTACTAACACACAAGCCTTTTGCAAGTTCTTAGTAAAAGACAGACATACAATTCGCAAAATAATAAAAATCATGGACAGGCTTACGAGCCTCGGCACCGACTTATGTCAGCCTTAGTATGATAATGTGAAAACGCATTCAAAAGCAAAATAGATGCAACAAAGGCATATCAATGTATATGAATGTAAATAGTATAATGTCGCAAATGTGTAACTTTACATGTATTCATGTGTACACACCACTTGTCAAGAAACGTTAAAGCACAAGTATTTAAAAGAGAATGTATATCAACAAATCATATGTGAAATTGCCCTTGCCCGGCCATGTAAAGTATTTATGTATAATAAATACTGGGCCCGGTTACGTTGGATTAGGGTCTCCTCCCAGGTGGCAAGAAGGAAATTTCTGGTTCGCCGGACTGCAAGTCGGATGGTCTGGAAGTTGCGTCTGGGCGCCTCGTGCGAGCCACCCATGAGGCCTCAATGGTCTGCTCTAGATAATGGGGGACATGGCACTACACCGATTAATCCTAATGGTAGAGGGATGGTGCCCACGTCTTCCCGTCACTTATCACTTATCTGGCAAATGAATCTAAAGTGTACTGTACGCTTAATGTATGTATATATATGTAAATTGTGTGTTATTATGAATAGGTTTAATAACGAATTTAATAACGAATGCATAGTGAAAATATGCAGTAAGTAATGAATAGCACAAGTATGTAGCCGAAAGGGAATGTGCTGTGTTCTTATTGTATGCATAATGTTAATGTGTGTTTAATGTATGTTGATGTATATTCATGTATATTTATGTGCGTTATGAACAGGCCAAGCCTAAGCAGTCTAAAACTGTATAAATGTACAGTTACAGTTCATTCTGTAGCACATCTGATATCCTGAGTAACAAGTAAGCCAATGAAATATGTATACCTTGATGTATCTCCATGCCCTTGTTTCGTCCTGTATATTTATTAATTGATTAATCAATAAATACTGGGCCCGGGCATTTGGAGGGGATGAATTCCTGAGGGGCACTTTGGTCAGCGCGACTGCCCTCTGGATGGACTAGGTGCTGTATCTGAGCATCTTGTGCGAGGCGCCTTGTGACCCCTCCCTCTACTAGCCTGCTTTGGATAAAGGTGGACGTGGTGCTGTACTGATTAACCGTTATGGTAAAGGGACAGTGCCCCCGTCCTCCGTCGCTTATCGCTTATCTGGAAAAAGGTCTATGCTTCTCTTTTACTCAGGACAAGTAGCTCAAAATAGTTAGTTGCCTGAATATGTTTGAGAGACATACGTTTAAAATTTCCATAAAAGTGAAATTCATTTATGTTTGTATTTAGTCCCGCTGTTTAAAATGAATGATGAATAACAACTTAAGGCAATTTATTCAGGTAATCTTCTGAACTT
The DNA here is from genome assembly GCA_000611955.2 of Stegodyphus mimosarum. Taxonomy (NCBI): domain Eukaryota; kingdom Metazoa; phylum Arthropoda; class Arachnida; order Araneae; family Eresidae; genus Stegodyphus; species Stegodyphus mimosarum. The sequence continues at coordinate 678,309 of KK121684.1, read as the reverse complement.
CAGACATCATTTTCTGGAGTTTTTAAATTATGAAATGATTTTTGTTTTCCTAAAGCAATAACAGTTACTATGGTAAAAATTCTTACAAGCCTGGAAGAGGTCATAGAAAAGATTGGTCACCGCACTGAATTTGGGGTAACCAAACTGAATTTGGAGTAACAAAATACAGGTTTTCGTTACAAAATTAAAACTTTATTAGCTCTATTAAAAACACATGCAAAGATTAAATACTACTAGAACTGTATAACGAACATATGGTAGAAGTTGTATATTGGTAACTAACAAACTCGCTGAATGTGGAGATATTTAAGAACTGTTTTTCTTACTTTCAGAACAAAGCAACAGCTGTATATTCATTACATTTAAGCCTTTAGAAATGTAATCGGAGTAGCATAATTTGCATCTAAGAAGATAGTCTCTTTTACCTTTCAAATTGCGCTGGCCATCAACTCAAATCAACGTCAGAATTATTGAGATTTCCTATATTATTAATGCAGAATGACCTGCGGCAGGTATAAAAATGTAATGCATAATATTTTTTGTCATTTCAAATAGTTTATTCGCACTGAAATTCTCTTCAAGATTTCTGTTCCTAGGGGTATAAATGTTATTAGAATAGCATCTTCAGATGTCGACCAGCAAGAAGACCCTATACATGCCATAATTTCATTGCTGATTCAACTGCGTATCATTGAAAGCAAGGAAGAATAGCTTTCAAATAAAAAAGTATTCTCGGCATTTTAACTTCAGTATGAGATTATTCAGTATTTCGTAATCCATAAAAACATAATTATAAAAATGCACATTTTCATTCTTAAAATCGTTTGTATGTTGTAACTGTAAATAAATTACAAGCGGGGAAAAAAGCATGAATGCATATTTTTCTTCATTTTATATAATAGAAAGTTCAATAAAATATATAAAGAGACTTTAAAATGGTAATTTATTGTATAAACTGAACAAATTTTATCGGAAATGGCTGCAGCATCCCATTTTATTTTTGCTCAAATCTGTCATCAATTAAATAACAATTTACTACTCCTTAAACCATAATTGTGCTTTCGTGCATTTATCTGAAATAACTATTTTTCGTTTTTATTATTATTATTATTTTATTTTGCTTTCTTCTTATTATTATTTTATTTTGCTTAGCGAAGGTGAAACCTCTTAAGACAAACATTTAGTAACATAACAACAGTGATTTTATTCTTTTTCGGAGATGCTCGTCTTCGCGAAAGAATCTTCCATGCCAATGTTTATTTGTGTTCTTAGAAACAACGGGTCATTTCACACGCATTTTCTTTGGGATACAATTCTCCAAACAGGGTTTACTATATTAAGATTATTACGTTCTTGTAAATTCTGACATTCAAGAAAATAGTCACATCACCTTCCTTTCCTCACACTTTCTTCTCATAATAAGAGTGTAGTTTGTGGGGTTTGACTTATTTAATTCAGTGTGCAAAACCTTGAACCTCACAAAACATTAGTAAGGGAATAATCGCTTAAGTGTGTGAACAAACACGTAAGACTTAAGAAGGGTTAACTATCCTTTATTTCTCAGAATAAATACAATCAACTCCTAACTAGGAGTATGCAAAAGTGTGTATACTCCTACTCGGGCTTGAACTTAAATAATTATGAAATTAAACTAACTAAGCTTAACTAAAGCTAACTGAAAAGCATAGCCGAAGCAGATAATCCTCATCAAATCATCTCAGAAAATCTAATATCAGGAAACACTGCTCTCGTCAAACAAGAAATATTAAGCGATAGGGTGTTAATTTCAAAGAAGATAACAGCACAACTGGGCCTCTCTAAAGCAACTATTTTTCATATTCTGCATGTCTGCATCAGCACTTTCTCCTGAATAAAGTCTCTACAAGACGGATACTTCGACTTCTGTCAGTAGTTGAAAAACAGCAACTTGTCGATTTCTGTAAAGGCAACTGTACAGTCGAGATCGGAGAATTTTGTTGTATTCCTTCGTAACCTTGTGATTCCCTATCAAAGATGGCATCCACAAAGTGAAGGAAACTGGGAAAATGCCGTTAAGAAAGGAAAAATTACAGCAATCAGCGAAAACAATTTTTAGGAATATCAAGATATCCCCATAGTAGAGAATATCAAGATGTCCTCAAATGGTGAATGTGAAATAGTACGCAAATCTTCTAAACAAATTGATCAAATTTTAAAAGCACAAAATATTTAGTCTATGTATTCTGCGTAATAGCGCTCCAGTCCATACAGCTGTCTTTGCCAATGAAGTACTAAATAAAACTGGACTTTAGATTAGAGTACTGACAATGTTCCTTGCAGACTATATCTAAGTTACTATCATCTAAAATCTAAACTCAAATCTGAGCTTCAAATAAGAAGATTTTATTATAATGAACAAATAAAGATAACAATTATACAGATTTTACTAGTAGTTCTTCTGATTACGTTTTTAGAACTGATAATTAAAAATGCATGTTTTGAAGTATAAGTGGAATATACAGAAAAAATAAATAACTTAGTTTTTTCTGTTTCTTTTAATCAGAAACTTTTGGATCTTACCTCGTAAGTTAGCTCTAATAATTTTCGAAGAACCTGGAAATAAATACGAATAGCCACACAGACACGCTATTATGTTGCTGACACCCAATCGAATCAAAACTAACAAATAATATATGAAGAAAGCTTAAATACGTAAGTCATATTATCCTTGTAAACTTCATAATATTACTCTAAAAGAAATACATAAAACAGAGTAGTACCTTATTCTTTAACAAAGCTTATCATAGCGATCATCTAGGTATAATATGTTTTACGTAATGTATTTTAATTATTTTTCAAAACCTTTTTTGAAGAGGGCATAACAACTGATTTTCTCATATTTGACATTTGCATAGCCATGATCACTAAGCATCTTCCACACTTTGCATCATATTAACTTGTAATAAACAAAATACGCTAAACTCTCTGGAGGAGAATACCTCCCTAAGACGACTACCTCTGAAAGTTACCAATATTTTTAAGACATATAGAACACTGGTAATGAGCATGCCAGAATGTTATTCCGTTTGAAAATCTGACCCAATACAGAGTCAAAGGCACCCTTTTCTAGCTAAACTTCAGAAAATAATCAAACTATATTTCAAACATTTTGCATAGATTCGAATAAATTTAAAATTAAATAAATGTTTTTGTTTTATATAGTGTAGCATATATAAAAGATTTAATACGGTACAATATAAACTGCATTTTTATTTAGTAGATACAAAATTGCTGCGTTTTAAAAAAAAATGCCAAAAGCAATGGTTTATATAGAGTTTGAAATAGTACAAAAAGCATAAACATATTAATGCCAATCAAAATTTTGAAAAGCAAGCAAATAAATAATGGAAATAGCTAACCTGAAGTTCGTCGAAAAATTCTACAGTTCTATTCCTCAGCTTGCTCAAACACTGAAGGTATCAGAATAAACTGTTCATAGAATTAAGAAACAGATCTTAGCTTAAAATCTTATATCAAATTAATGACTACGTAATGCAAAAACAATCAAGAAATTAGAGCTAAAGGAATTGCCTCAAAACTTGTGAGCAGTGACTTTATCATAAAGTGTCAGAAATTCATCATTGGCTATGCAATTGTATTTGATCATAATCTGAGTAGTGGCACTATCATTTAACATCAGTGCTGTACAAAAGGTTTGATGCCTTTCGTCGAAACATCATCAAAAGGAAACGAGTTTGTTATTTACCCAACCATTATATGAAACGTGTTGTCAACCTTTTGAATAACCAAAAAACTAAATGTATGTCTAAATCAAATAATGCCTTTAAAAGTACTCTAAGCTAAAAGTATCAAAAAGTCTGAAAGCAAATATTTCATTGAAAAACTAGAACCTAGGAACTCGAGAATTTACTTTCGGCTATGCAAGTCAGTTTCTGAAGAAATAGCAACGCGCATGAAGAGAATTAGGAGAATCTTCGTAAGAAAGGCCGAAAAATAATGTTCTGCTATGTTGTGACTTATCTCACCTGTCCGCCAGTAACATCAGAACACGCCCACGGAATTCATCATGGCAAGGAAAGCAAAATTGCGCCTGTCAAGAACCCTGAGCACCATACAAGTGACAGTGCGACTTCGCTCAGTTCCTCCTTCAATTTTGATGGAACCTACCCCGGAAGGACAAGGTCCGAGAGTCTCCCACACCTCTTTTCCTCTTTCCCTGCCACAACCTCTCTAAGAAACTTTCGGCTCGACAAATATTTAAAGTGTCCGGGACTCGAACCCGGCCCCTTTGGTACCGCAGTAGGCTCCCCTAACTACTATACCGTCTGGGCGGCTCGAAAAGTAACTCACGAAGAAATTTAAATGCGCATATCGAAAAAGAACAATTTGAATACTAATCTAAGTTTTAGTTTTGTATGAATAATTTTTAAAAAATCTTAAATTTAACTCACTTGTATTAATGGATTCAAATATCATTGCTTACCTCGTAGATTCTTAATCAGGAGTGCCGAGAAACGTCGCAGATATATTGCATTACCTTCATTTTCAGAACGTTTTGAAACTTTTGATTTATATTCAGAACAGAACGCAAAGGACTGACAGAAGATTCTTCAATATGTTCCATTTGTAGCAGTTCAACTTGAATTATTCGAATAGAACAGAATCGGATAACTAATTTATTTAGATAACTGCGATTGGAAAAATAATGACCATTTATACACCAGTATAAATAATAACAAATCTATACATTTCTTTCTATATTAAATTATATTTGTGAGGGAAAAAAGCAAAAAAATGAGAAAACGTTTTATATTTTAGTTACACAATTTTTACGTTTAACATAATAAGACCTTTTCTTTCCAGCAATGTTTGTCTTTTGGGGTCAAAAGGTCTTTTGAGGATTATTATATACTATTTCCAATCTGTTTTTGTTCTTCTACCTGGGTAATTTCAAAGCCCTGAAAATCTTCCGAGGTTGCGGAAATTTGAGTACTTTCCATGTCTCCATTTCCAACCTCATCTTCCTCAGCTTCTATTCTACTTTTTTTTTTTTTTTTTTTTTTTGCTTTTTTTTTCTTTTCAAGAATAGAACTAATTGCAAGCAAATAATGATTACATGAAATCACAGAGATCGTGGAAAATGATACTTAAAAATATTAAGTACATAAACTACTCAGCATTAGCAAGATTTCGAAACATTGCATTCGCCATATTTAGGTACTACATTTCCAAATTTTTATTGGGCATCTTTACATACTGGTCATTAAAAGTGCTACACCATAAAGGTGACATGCAACAAGATTTGTTTGAAAGGTTATTACAAGCTGGATGTGCAAAAGATCAGCATTCCAGCGCATGCGCAAAAAGCAGGTACGAGTAAGCCATTCACATTGTTTACAAATGGGTAGCTTGTATGGCGGGTTTCTCACTCAAAAACCGCATTTGAAAGTTGTTTATTTGCGTAAAGGGCTTACTATGTCTCGTATAAGAAGGAAAATTGATATCAGTGTGTTGGAATTGGACTGCGGAGGAATATCATCTTATCGGGACACACAAGGGGGCATTCCCTACTCGTCATCACCGATTTCGCTCAAATTTATAGGGCATGCAGGCCTTGGCTAGAAATGAAAGTACCCGAAGTGAGAACTCCAGATGGCCAAGCGTTTAGAAAATAAAAATTCTGACTCTGCTCTAGTACCGTATAAGCTATTTACGTTACGGCGCTTGGCAAGCAGCAGTTGGCGCGGCGGTAAGAGCTTGGAGTAGTAATGCGATGATCGTGGGTTTGACTCCCTGTGTGGCGACTTTTTTTTTCTTTTTCTCAACTTTTATATTATTCTTTTTCCAACTAAACAAAAACGTGAATATTTTATTTTATCTATTTATTTATATTCAAAAGGCATAGAAAAGGTAAAAATTTCGGACTTTTCAACAACGGGTTGTAATTAAAGAGCATACGAAAAGACTTAGTACATGGAAATTCAAAACTTTATTTGTCGACATTCGATGATTACATGTGTCGGGAGAATATTTGTTCTCTTGTACGTACGTTAAGAGACTTGTCTTAACTTGTACAAGAGAACAAATTTCTTCTGCTGGTTGACTCGTGGGGAGGACAAACAAATCCGCAGTTATACGACGAACTCTTCCAAGATGAAGCAGGATTGCCAACATGTAGCATCAAAGTAATTCCCCCTAAATGTACCCCACTGGTGCAACTCTGCGACGTATATTTTTATCGTCAGGTGAAAAACTTCATTAAAAAAATAGAAAATTGTTCTTATCTCATCGAGCAATAAAAAGAAATAACTTCCAGAGAAGACTACATAAAAGTACATTCAGTTGTTCATCATCAATTATCCGCCCCAATATTCCGTAACATGTTACGTTACGCGTGGTTCGCTTCTAAGCTTTGCGATGAGAGGGAATGTTTTATAAATGTCAATCAAGTATGTCAGAAATGATTATTGTTTCCCATGCTTCAAATATTTCTAAACGCTTGGCCATCTGGAGTTCCCACTTCGGATACTTTCATTTCTAGCCAAGCCCTGCATGCCCTATAAATTTGAGAGAAATCGGGGATGACCGAGTAGGGAATGTCCCCTTGTCAGTTTATCGTTCTGTGACATTGCTACTCATATACAACCGTTGTCACTGTCAGAGGTGGCAGCTCTCTGTTCTGAACCCTTCAAACTATGTGCCCCAAACCACCTGCAAGTTTAATTATATCTTCCTCCCATTATATTTTATACCTAAAATAAATAAAATTCTGCAATTTGCTTTCCTTCCTGGTGTAGTAATTGTTATACCCAGTAGTGTACATCTGACCACACAGGTTTTAAAGAGTTAGGGTTATCAATTATTCTGATAATCTATTACATTTATTGCGGTAAACAAATAAATATGAGTAAGCTATTATTACGAGATGTTTAATACTCAAGAAAATAAAACCAATAGCTACCTTTTTCGAAGCCCCTTAAAAGAATTAGCAGGTCATTAAACAGTGTATCTCGTTGGCGTTTCAATCAGTAAAAGTTTTAAATGACTATTTAATTTCCATTCAAAATTATTATTATATCGGTTTCGCAATCAGGCCCAAGTTAAAAGTTTTGCTAAGTGTAGACAGTTATCTTTGCAAAACATAGCAAGAAAACCGAATATTAATTATGAAACAAACCGCAATGCGCGTATATTTTGCTTTGGTAAATGGCAACTAAAATGTGCCAAAATGATGAGAATCACCGATTTTTTAAACCTGTATTTGCGTGGGTGAAAGAAATAGTGTCATTCTTGCGAATTTTTATTTACTTTTTCCCTACTGCGATGGCAATTTGCTATCGTTAATTCTTAAGACTTCTCAAAAACAATACCACTAGTATACTTCCGCTTAGTTTTACCTTCAAAAAATGGTTGCCGAAAGCATTGTTCGATAGGCTTATTGTGCGAAAGGTTTAGTCTCTTCACTAATTTTCTAGTATGTTCTACATTCTTTCGCATTCTCAATAATTTCACCGACTGTTAGATTCCCATCACCTACATTTGTAAAAAAAAGCGCACTTATCACCCTATACTATACATTATTAATTATATCATTAATTCTTAAGCATGACATATAAAATATGATATCGTACTATTAGTTTTTGTTGATCGATTTGCATAGATATCGATTAGTATTGTTCCTATCATAGTGAAATAGCTTTGACTGAATAAGACCCCTCACTACTTCCTAGTTCATCTGAGATTCAGTTCTTGACAGTTGAAAGGATTGATTGTTCTTGACAGTTGAAAGGATTGATTGTTCTTGACAGTTGAAGGATTTTCATATTCAAATTCGAGCCAAACTTCTTTAACTTAACGTTAAACTTCTTTGACTTAACTTTCTTCTCAACAATAATAAAAACGGCTAATCCTTAATATATTCTAATACAGCTAAGTAGCGAAATTTTGCGCAATAACACTGAACTTGGATCTCTAAATAATATAGCTTCACCATGGGTTTATTTTACCATGCGAAATAAATTGGCTGCATGATGCTTTTTCATTAAAAAAAGTCTCGAGTCTTCCAAAGGGAAACAATGAACCACCGTGAGTTGTTCATTGTTTACCTTTGGAAATAAATTGATGCTACTACCAAATGGCAATGCATAAAATACTTAATTTTCTTCAGTGGTAACTTAAGTGTGTATAATATTGCAATGATCATTTAAAACATTTTTTTTACCTGGACTTCTCATGAATACTTTACAATAAGTGTTTTTCTTATCATAAATATTCTAAAATACCTTGTAACAGATGGATCACTAAATTTCTAACTTAGGTACACTATCGTCTGCATCCAGAACAAAATTTAATGATTTTGATGAAATTTTGGTATAATATATAAATTACAAGTCTTTATATGTAGTCCTTCTGAGAACCCACTGTTCCAGATAATTCTGGTTTCTTGTGGAGGTGATCGAAGATATGAAATTCAGTAATTATGTCCATTAATGTTCTCAGTATTATTGGTCAATTTCAGAAATGGTCTTTGGTTTCAGAAATGGATTTGGTTGACTCGAGAAGATGCCTAGAACCTTTCTGTTTTTAAATTTTGCTTAAATAATAATACACTTCTTTAATATTTTGACATTTTTCTGTTTATGCCATTTTTACGTTCAAAAAAGAAGTGTTGAAAGCTTAAATTTTTTTTAGTTATCTTTTAATTTAATTAAGATAAAAGATTTAATTCATAAAGAATAAGTATTTTGTTTACTTAAAAAAAAAGGAAACAAAATGTTTATAAGTTCTTTCCACCAGTATTATACATTTCTTAATCTTTCAACGTTTTATGGTAAAATTTTTTTCGAGGTTTTAGACTATAATCAGAAATGTCTGAAGACTGAAAACCGTCTTCCTCCCCCCCTCTCAAATGTGAGCCTCATGCATATGTCATTCATAAAAGTCATCTCCGACCAGGAAAATTTGTCTCCTTTTCTTCATAAACAAATGCAAACTCTTTTATTAATACTGTTATTATTATTATTATTACATAAAAAAGGCATTTCTCTTAGCTGAAATGAAAAATTATTATTACTTCTTGTACTTTTTGTGGCATCATCCTTCTAATAATTTTACAATAATTGAAGACTTTCTTAAATTTACGTTCACCCGTTTGATGATATCAGGATATATTATATTTATGATTCTCTGTCATCCTCAAAGGTCGCCCATTTCTGGGAATTCCAACTGAGAAAAACAGACCATATGCATTTTCCCCCTTCACCTTTAGGCAAGACCCTATCGTTAAATTTGTTCCGACCTCTGTTACTTTTGTAACTTTTTCTGCATACCATTTCACGTCATTCACGTCACTAATACCCTCTGGTAGCCTTGACCAAAGGAAGGACAGCCTTGATATAAAGAATATTTGATAACAAAACAATTTGACACCGGACCGCAATGTTTCGCGAGAAATTGCCAAATGAGGCAACCATCCCAACTTACCCCATCACCTTGACATACGAGCTACAGCAACCTGGTTTCATTGCCCTCCAACAGGTAGGTAATGAGCAATGAAGTTTTAAAAAAAAAGGATGTTGGGGAAGGTGGAAGACTTGACCCACAACTCGTCTTGGCTCATCGCTTCCTGCTTCTTCAGAAAGAAAGGTCGTCGCCCTGTTCTCTAACATACCCGCAGTGTTGAAAACCCCCCGAGTAAATTCCGAGCAGGGTATTGTCGTATTCGACTGTCTGACAGGAAGGTGTTTCACAGAGGATTTTAAAGAAGTCACAGAAGTGAGCAAACTAGCTTTCGATGATTGCAGGGAGAGTGCAATAACTATCAGGGAGCACAAGCACCGGATTATAAGCCTTCTTCTCCCTTCAAATCACAAGTTAATGCAGTTAATAGTTTTTATGTTAAAATGTAAATTTTTTTTTCCTTCCTTTTCTCTCCTAGAATGCAGTTCTTGTGGTTTACACAAGGATACAATATGGAAAGAAAACAATTTTCTTTGATTGCAAGCTTTAAATTATATTATTTTAATTATTCTTGCAGATCAAAAATATAAAAATATTTCTGATGACCTGTAACCATTCACTTGACTGTTCATTTTCTATGAGTCATTCTTTCAAAGTTTTCCTTTTATAGCCGTAATGCATGTAGTTATCACCTCTGCATAATTACTAACCACTTGCTTTCATATTGTTTTCACTTAAATGTTTTTCAGTCCCCCCCCCCTTTTTTTAGCCCAAAGGAGCAATATGACGAGAAGGGCTATTAATTTCAAAACGGCGTTTTGCGTCGGTTCACTATGAAAGGCGTATCAATTTTTAAATTGTGGCCACCAAATATTATAGCCCTGCATTATATTTAAAGAAATTAAATTATGCAGAATCTGCATGAATGTATGTATGTTTCTCGCACTGTGAAAAAACGACAATACCTAGAGCCATCCAATTTTGAATAACGTAATCCTCCATCCGAACATGGGGAACTGGAAGCCCGAAGTTTGAATTTTGAATTTGTTTTTTTCCATATTTTGTAAAACTTTAATGAACTTTTGATTAAGAAATTCAACACGTTCAAAGCGAGCAATGGCAACACTGGCAACAAAAAAGCAATGGCAAGCGAGCAATGGCAACAAAAAAATTTTTTTATCTCGAACACGCGAGACTGTGTATCGTAAATGCTAAAGATATGCTCTTTTAAATATTTTGTGATATTCCTGTTGAATTGAATTTTATGGTTTAATTGCGAAGAACATGATATTTAATAAGTAAAGGTAACACATAAAAAGTTGAGAAACGCCCCTTTGGGAGTAATATAAAATCTGAAAGCTTTAAGATTTTTATTTTTTAATTTATTTTATTTGCAACACTGGACGAGGAGGGGGGGTGGAAACGTTTTTATCTCCAGCACGCAAGACTGTCTACTGGAATAGAATAAACCACAATAGAATAAATGCACTCCTTAAAATGCATTATATTTGTTTACCATAGTGACACTCTGGCGCTAGGTTCACTAGACAGCGTTATATCTCATTCATTTTATAACTCAGAATTCACAAAAATTATATCACCTGAAGAATTATCTAACCGTTGCAAAGTGCTCTATTCAAATACCATAATAAATCTAAAACGATGTATAAAAAATTAAAAAAAAAAAAAAGTTTTTCACAGGCGATTCAGTATTTCTCATTCAATTAATTCAGTTCTCATTTAGCCACAAGGCAAAAATACATAAAAACTCAGAATATCTATATTGAAAATTACGAAGAAAATCTTAAACACTTATTTTCTCGAATAAATTCCAGAATGGATTAAGCATGATTTAATTCGCAATAATAAAAGAAAGTGTTATCTTTGTTATTACGAAGCTTAGTTTCTCTGGACTGGCAACAAATCCACTATTCTACTAAGTTTCAAATGTAAACAAATATATCTGCCATAGTAATAATAATTAGGCTTACCGCACTTAAACAACTTTTAAATTGTTGATAATTCTAGAAATATTGCATGCAGATTTACTAAAGGCATAAAAACCTTTACCGGAAGATAAAAACAACATAATTCAATCATTTTTAAAGCAAAAAAAAGCACAATTTACGAACATATAAGAAATTGAGATCACTGAGCCGAGTCAGAGTGGGTATATATGTAGATTTATATACTTTTGATGCGGGCGATTGCAACCAAAATAGGAGGTGCGCATCTACATGTTATAGCAGCCCTATATACAAAATCTCAACGTTCTGAGATTACTTGTTTTGAGTTATGCGAGATACATACGTACGTACGCACAGACGCCACGAAAAATTCTCTTCAGAATCCATTTTAAATCAGTTTTATAATTTTTTGAGGGAAAAAGAATCCTTTATTCTGTCCTTACGCACGGATGTCACGCAAAAACATTGTTAAATTGCATTCGATAACGGTGAAAATGGATATTTTCATTGAAATAGAACACCCGAAATTTTTCGCGATTACAATACTTCCTTTTTACTTCGTACGAGGAAGTAAAAAGGAAGAACCAAAATATTCAAAATAAAATATAATACTGAAAATCTTTTTTCGAGTGTTTCTTTTTACTAAATAAGGAAGTACGTAATTATTATTTTTTGGAATACCGCCAGCTGCAACTACACGTCCACGCCACAGACATTTTTTTTCTCTTCGTCCTTCTTTTTTTAAACTTCTTTCCTTTAAAACGCTCCTCCCTTGGAACTTTGGACCTTTATACGAATCAGTTTGCTTTTGATATAGTAGATGAATTCGTTTAAAGATATTTTACAATTGTTGCTTGATAATTGATACAATTGTTGCTTACTATGCATTTAACTATATTTACATATGAATTACCTAGAAACTTGCAAACGTTGAGAAATTAAAGGAGACGAAACAAACTAACTAGTTGTGCGTAGTGCATCTCATCAGATAAGTTTACCCAAACTCCTATACTAAATATCCTTACGCGTAAAGAGTTTAAAATTTTCCCCAATTTTATTCCGACATTGTATTTTAAACTGAATTTTCAGCTAAACGCAAGTTGAGCGTATCAGGAGAAACGTGCACATTTGTTTGCATTAGCAATCATCTGTTTTTGAAACAATTTAAGGCTGAACGCGAATTGAGCGTGTCAGAGGGAAAGTGAGCATTTGTTTGCATTGTAAATCATCTGTTTTACATAAAAACTATGTCTTAACGTAATTTCTTTTAAGAATGCATTCTAGAAAATACAGCACTGAAGAGGAGAGAAAAGGAGCTAAAGTTGCACAAAAACAGCTTTCTCGACAAAAAGAAACCACTGAGCAAAGAAAGAAATGTATCGCCAGTGGTTTCCTTCATTTCACTCTACTTTAAGCAATTAAGAAAGAAGAAGGGGGAAACCCCGTGGGGCAGTAAGCAAAGAGGCGTCCTCACCGCCTGCCCTGGGTAATTCAGTTTGAATTAGCAGACACCTTTTCACAAATCATTTTAATTACAATTTATAATATCTAGAACAGCGGTCATTTCGTATGAACAACTGTTATTTCGTATGACCGCCGGGTTTTCAATTTTTTTATAAACTAACGTCACTTTCAGATTAAAAATATGTCCTAATTCAAAGATAAAACTTTTACCTTTGATGTAACCAAAAGCTTCATCTTCACTATGCGATAAAAAATCAGCACTCAATTAGGAGTCCAAGAATAGGCGATATAGGTAATAGCTTAGGAACCGCATTTCGGAAGAAACCAGCTACATTAGTCTCACAACTAAATAAATGTGTATTTTGTTTTGAATTAAAGGCACATCAATCCTACTGATGGCTTAGGACGCCAAAAATTCTAGAATTAGGCCTAACTATTAAAAAGATAATAAAAATTTACTTAAATTATGTATATTACATTTACAATAATGGGGGGTTGTCTCATTACGATCTTATTGCTAAATATTGGTTTGGTTACGTATTTTAATTTGTTTCGATTTGAATCGGAGCCCTCAAATCAAATTAAATTAAATTCAACTGCCATTCTCATGTTAATTAGCAACTAGCTGTGATAATTTACAGTTAAGAATGTCTGATTATTTCTCAATAAAAGAAAATGCATATGGTGTTAGTAAAGAAAAGAATATTTTTATTTAAAAAAAGAACCTTATTTGTGAATTAATTCTCATTAAAATATATCCGATGCATAGAGTTATACTAGCAATATTTTATAAGATACATGGGAAACTTTTTAAATTTCACTCGTTTTGAATATTTTGCATATATGTAGAAAGTAACAATCACATATGTTTATATCATAATAATTTCAATGGAATTTGATCAAAATTTCAAAATGCAGAAACTAAAGGTCTTCCTCGTGGAGATCACTGAAATAAAGTATGCGTTTGTTCCATAAAGCTGAGATGATTTTCGTAATCATGTGATATCCAAACGGAATTCACATTTCAATTTGATATGAGATGGAAGACAAGTGCAATAATATATTTTAGAATAATAAGCAAGGCTTCCCTAATGAGGCTTGGAGACAATTTTTCAACAGCAAATAGATCATAAATATTTTTAATGCTAAAACCGGGAGGAAACTTTAACGACATAGTAATAAAGGCTTAACACCTGCACAAGCGAAATACAGAAAAATGGCGCAAATGAAGCTCTTAAAATCTTAGTGCTTCACATCGTAAACAGCATCCTAATTGTTGAATGCTCAGGCGACCGGATGCAAAATAGAATAAAAATTTTGAGCAAAATGAGAAATTTGGTTTATTTCTGATATCAACTTCAAACACACATAACTTGCATAGAAGAACTAAGTTAATTCTTTAGCGTAGTGTTAATAGCTGCGTATAGATCCCATTTATCTCGAATTTTACACAGACAGAACTTTTAAAATTTTTGAAAGAGTGCCGTACTGCACAAAAACAAATCACGAAGCATTGATCCCCTCAAATTTTCTAAATGTGTAAAAATTTAAAATTCCATTGTTTTATTCTTCAAGTATGTATAAATTACGCTTACAGTATACTACGCATGCACCTGAATGTTTCAACTCATTTAATTTAGACAAAGCATACGAGGCTATATAAGTTTCTTATAGCTTTGATTCAGAGCACCTTATAAGATGGAATCCGTGTCTTATCTTTCTTCGCTTACTGCCAACTGTCGAGAAAAGTGTCGGACCGACAGATTTTAAGCGTTGTTTTGCTGCAACGGTACTATTATCATATGCCTCCATGACTTGTCTGCAGTTCAAGTCTGAACCCAAACACATGAGAATACGTCAGTCAGAGCTGAACACCACACCGCCTGGAGCAGCCACATATACCTGGATAAAAATTACTAGATGTGTTGACTAATGGCATGATAATTCCAGGTATATGCCATTGCTAAAAGCTGGTACGATTACCAAGTTATAGCTACGACTTATGCATAACTAAGTGTTAGTTGTTCCCTCTGTTTTGACTCATAAGGATGGCACACAGTATTAATAAGCTTGGTTTATTAACGAACTAATTATTTACATATATACATCCAGCCGTATGCTGGAAACTCATGATCACATCGCTGGTATTCTCTTCTCCACATCTCTCTATTCTGAGTCCTCTAATGGTGGCTTTTTTACAATTCCATCTATCGGCGGCATTATACATATATAAGTTATTATTACATGAGTTATATATGGTTTAGAATAATCTTTTTATCTTGAATGCCGTCTTAACAACTGTTTGTAATTTTTTTTCACCAGCTGTTTGTAAATTTTTACCCAAATGAGAATCATTTTTTCAACGGATTCTTATTATTGTTATCTGATAGTATGTATATGCTACATTAAAAAAATGTTACTTTACTGAAGCAATTAAAAATGCATGAAGCATAAATATTTATACCATGAGCTTGAAGTCACGTGGATAGCGTTAAGCAAGCTTACTTATTTCAAAGCAGGCAAGACTCAATTAAAAGAGCATGGGATCCTAATAAAGTTTCTAAGAAGACCCAATTCTTACTTTTATTACGTTCACGCCAGAAAACAAACTTATAAGAAGATAGAGTCTCCTAAACCTAAGCATTAGGTCAACACTACAGAGAGGTGTAGACTAGGCCACCTAAGTCTAGCATAATCTACATTACCTCTTGGTGACGTACATTAGGCCCGACTTCTTGGACCAAGATCTGGAAAATAGATATTTTCTCTTCGTCAATAGCCCCAACAAATTTCCCTCTCATGTTTGTTAGATACATCATTTTAAATACTTTTAATGATTCCCTGGTTAAAAAGTTAAAAAACTGAAACACAGAGCTCAGATTTGGAGAAAAATACATAAAATTCATTTTCCTCAGTTGTACCACAACATGACCAGTCAATTGTCAAGGGTTCAAATAATTTTCTCTTTTCCAATCACTTTTGTTGCTGCTCTTTTTCTGATTTTGTTTAATCCCACTTGCCAGCCTGCTTTTTTTTTCTTTAAATCAGTGGCAATTTTCTTATTCCTCTGAAAAATGGCAAATCTTTGCTTTTCCTAAGCCTGAAGGGGTTTTTCTGGACATTCCCAATCCCATTTTCTGTTAGAAAAGCAGTGACTCTGTCCTAAGAAAGATGCGTCATTTTTAGCATTATAATAATACATGAACCATCGCTACAAAAAATACTCACGAATATTCGAATTTTAATGAGGAGCTTATTTTTTAAACACACGTCGAATCTTGATTAATCCATAAAGATGTTGATTCAGAATCTGCTTCTTGCTTCTCGTTGTATATTTATTTATTTCTAATTAAAATATTTCTATTCTTTCAGTGACTAGTCACCATCAATATCTAGTTTTGGGGGGGAAAATTTTTTCTAATATATTACATCACTTTATTGCTGGAAACTCTCTACTGTTAGTCATTTGAAAACATTTAAACGCTTTTTCTTCGACATCAGCTATCTTTATGTCACCTTTCTATTCCTTTCGAAGTAAGTCATTAAAAATCTTTCAAAATTTTACACGGTATTCTATAATTTCTAATCTAAAGTCAGCTTTTCTTTGATCGCATTCTGAAAGAGCTGTCAATTTTTAGAAAATATTTTGTTTTTCAAAAGCAGGACACAGTTTCCTTTCTCACAGTTGCTTTTATTGGAAAATGTGAAATGGTTAACTAAAGCTCTAAGGAAGCTTATAAGGTATATTTCAGTTTTATGACAGTTATTTTAAGTTAATGTATCTTTCCTGTCACATTTAGCTTCAACTTACAACTCCCTACCAGAATGAGGCTTTAGAATCGCGTTAAAGGCAAATGAGAAGGAGAATAGTATTTAAGTCAAGTTCAACTGACTTCGACGGAGAGAGTGAGGATTCCTGAGTAGTGCGCGTTTGCCTTTGGGCTACGTCTTTCTAGGCTGTTACTACGCGCGTCTATATTACGTCCTTTAGATAGTTCTCTAGCTAATTTAATATTACGGGCTAACTAGTTTATAACTGTATAAGCTTCGGCTAAACCGCTTTAATTAGTCATTAGTTAGTTCTTATTTCTTGTCCCATAGGCGATCAGTGAGTTTACTTTTCTGCTTTGCGGAGGAATACTGAGCTAGAGCGTGACTCCCGTTGGGTTTCTCAAGCCAGCATGTCTCCTTTTTAGGGCTCCAAATGAAGATGATTATAGTGATTATCCGGATTCTGAACAATCAATAATGTCATTACCGATAGCAACCATACGAGTGGAATTTTCGAAAGAAGCCGTTACTCAAAAAAAAAGGAAAAGGAAAGAAATCTAAGACTTCATCTGACATAGAACGCCATTACCCTTCCCGAACTAAGGCGATAGACACCGAAGAACAACAGGACGCAGAATTAAGAGCCCTAATTCAACTCCACGGAGCCGATGTAGTGATGAAACACGTTGAAAATGCGAGGACACTAGCCGCTGCAAAAACACCTGAAGAACAGGAAAAGATTATCGAAGAATTCTTGACGTTCTCTGTTCAACCCGTAAAGAAACAACTTACTGAACACGCAAAAGAAAATACTGAAAACCCGAATAGGGATGGAATTTGGATCTCACTAAAGAAAACCGTTAAAATTGCAGAAAGTACTGAACAGATGGATATAGTGCAAGAAAATCGATTTCAGACACTCGAAGACTTATCGGCAGAAAATCCTGAAGACGGAGATAACCCAGCAATCCCTCCCCCACCCATTGTGTTCCCACATGATGAAACTGATTGGTTAGCGTTAGACGAATTGTTCCGAAAAAACTGTACTGAGCCACATGAAGCGCAGATGAAAACTAAATCTATATATGTGTATACAAAAACTTGACTGGCTATAGAAAAGTGAAAGACCTCTTACTGAAGAAGGAAAGAGGATTTCATTCTTATCAAATGGAAAGTGAAAAGCCCATACGGGTAATACTAAAGAACCTCCCAGCCTCGGTCGAGAAAGAAGCTATTCACATGGATCTCCTGCGCAGAAAGTATCCGATACAAAAAGTAAAACAGTTCACCAGGAAACGTAAAGAGGAAATCATTAAATTACCGATCTTCTTACCAGAACTGAAGAAACTACAGAAAGACACCTAATACATCACCTCAATGACATGCCAGTTTTAACGTGACTATTGAAAAATTCAACCCAAGGAAGCGACCAGGGTAGTGCTTTCGCTGCCAACGATTTGGACACTCCCAGGCATGCTGTAATAGCCCCGTAAGATGCGTAAAATGCGGAAACCAGAATCGTAGTAACCAGTGCCCCATGAAGCCTGAAGAGAAGCTTACATGTATCTTTTGCGGGCAAAAGCACCTCAGCAGCTACAGAGGTTGAGGCGAATATAAGAAACGATTCGAAAAAATATTCCACCAGGCAATCGCTAAACCATCTGAATTGAATGAAGAAAATTTCCCAAGTCCAAAAAACACCCCTGAAACTGTGCAGAAAATCAACCTGAAAATTACGTACAGCGAGAAAGTTAAAGGAAATATCACACCACCACCGCAGGATGTCAACGAAGCGCTGTCATGTCTCACAGGCGTAAACATAAACTCGTTCTTAACTACCATAATCTCCTACATAGGAAAAATACGAGCAGCGAAAACTTCCGCAGAAACACTACAAACAGGCTTCCAAGCAGAGATGTTACTGGTTAAATTCGCCGAAGCTGAGGACTAAAAGAAAATTGCGATGAAGAACTTAGCAGATTTAAGCAAGAACGTAGCAGAAAAGTCATAGCCCTTCACAATTTTTCCATCTCTTCTCTCATTGGATAGCAGTAGTTAAACTCTCGACATTGGATCCCCGGACCAACCGACCGATTGTGGGTGCGAAGACTCCATTACGCACTATGAGAAAAATATATTTTTCTCTGCCATGTATTTCCTCATGTTATGCTTGGAAACGTTATGTGCTTACTACGTGTTCTACTCAGGATGCGGCTTTCGCCCAGGTGCCTGATTTGAAACGACTTCGTCACCTGAGTCTTCTTATTTCTTACATTTTAAGGCCAAGTGAAAGCTTTGTTGTGCTCCCAAAGAAAGGGGCCGACTGTTAATTTCATTTTGAGCAAATAAAAGGTAATTAACCCTTCTTTAGTTTACTTTTCTGTTCTTGGACTTGAGCGAGTATTCGCTTAGCAGTTCACTAGGTTCCTCTTAAATTAACAGAATGAAAGTGAGAAACCCTACAAGCTTATAACAAGATATTACTCAAAAACTGGTCTTGTTTATTAAATTGTTTTCATAATACAAGACAGTAATTAAGTGATTATCTGACTCAGAGACCATATACTTACTTTATAATCACCTAAGTCCCTTTTCTATAGATTTCAGTGTCATTCAAAGAACACATTCTGTTGACAGATAGCAACCACCTCCTTTTACCTTACTCTGGAACAGAAATCACAATAAACTTTAAACTTCAGATGATTTCGAAAATATTTATAAATATTTATGTAATATAAAGGGTTATAATTCAGAATAATCTCTCAGAGCCTATTGTTGCTTCAAATGGGCTCAGACAGGGTGATGCATTGGCCTGCTTCCTTTTTAATCTTGCCCTCCTAAAAATCATAAAAGACTTCAACATTAATACTCGTGGAACTATCTTTAACAAGCCTGTTTAGATTTTTGCGTTTGCTGATGATATTGACATAGTCGCACGCCCTCCCGAGTCGCTTAGAGAGGCTTTTACATCTCTAGAGGCTGCAGCCAGCAATATGCATCGAGCAATCAACCAAAATAAAACTAAGTACATGCCATGTGGTAATAACAGCAGCCTCTATTTTGAAATTGGGAATTACAAGTTTGAAACTGTTAGCAAATTTAAATATTTAGGATCAGAAGTTAATACTCTCAATGATTTAATGTCTGAGATTCGTAGTAGAGTCACAGATGCTAACCGATGTTTTTTTGGTCTTGAAAAATACTTGAAGTCTAACTTCACTAGAAGAAAAACGAAGATTCTAATTTATAAAAGCTTAATCAGACCCATTCTTACAGAATCTGCTGAGACCTGGGCAATGACTGAAAAAGCTAAAAATATCATTTCTGTCTTTGAAAGAAACATTTTGAGAAGTATTTTTGGTGGCACAAAATGTAACAATATCGGAAGAAGAAGAACTAACTCTGAACTCTATAAATCTTTTAAAGAATTAGATATAGTAAAATATATAAGGATTCAGAGAATTAAATAGGCAGGACACCTGTGCAGAATGGATGGAAATCGTGCAACTAAAAAGAACTTCTCGGCCCATACCATTCGGCACCCGAAAAAGAGGGAGACCTAAACTTAGGTGGCTCGACTGTTTGGAAACAGACTTAAGAATTTTAAAAATAACTAATTGGATGTCCATGGCCAAGGATAGAAGAGCTTCGATCCTGAGGAAGGCAAGGGCCCATCCTAGGCTGTCTGGCCATTGAAGAAGAAGATATGTAATATAATCTGTAACATCATGATGATTAGGAGATAGCTGCAGTGGCTTGGAGATGGTAGTAACAATTTGATATGGAAGGCTAATACAATTCTAAGTAGTTGGCCCCTGAATACCGAATGAGTATTTAGGGGTTCAGAATGGCTCTCTTCCAACTCACTCTTCTCTTGCATATTCGTTTCGTGTATCTTCTATCGTTCATCCTCTCTGCATATCCAAACCATCTTAACATACCTTTCTCAGTTCTCAACACTACATCTTTTTTCACTCCACAACACTCCCTAAATTTAATATTTCAGTTTTTAAGTCTTAATTAAACTACATACGTATGTCGAATAAAACTTGATATTACGTTGAACAACTATACTTTTTATTGATAAAATAAAATTGTAAGCCCTCCAAAAACTTAAATCATGATAATGAAGAAACAAACTGTAAAGCGAACAATGGCCTGCATCTCCTTGGAAAATTTTTAAACTCAGGTTCGTATGTTGTAGCTTTTAATTTTAAACATGGTTCCAAGTTGTCATCAATAAGCTGACTTTTCAATGTAGTCTTGTTAAGTTTCATGCTTGAAAATGATTGTTCGCATGAACATGTAGATCTAAATAAGAAAAGAACAGCAAACGCTAGTTTTTTCAGTTGATTACATGAGTCGCGAATACTATTCCACGTGTTAAAAATCAACATATCTTCCTTCTCCACGTCTTTCAAAGAAGAGCACTTATGCTGTGAACTAAGCTCACATTTGTTTTTCTGTAATGTTTCTATGTCAGTGCTAAGACGTTCAAATTTTGAGTTCCATAATTCTTTGTTTTTTAAATCCATCAATCGGATTTCAAAATTGCCAATGTCAATATTAAAGGGAGTAAAATTTAATTCTTTTACAGTAGTATTAAGAGGTTTTTAACAAAGACTAATGTCGCTTTGTTGTTTCTAAATTCCTGAAACCTGCTGAGAAAAACTTCTCTCGTATTTAAAACCGTTGTTTAGAAACAGCAAATGTCAATACCAGAATTATTTTCTTGGCGATGTTTCAACACGCTTGGAACTTGAAACAAAGCTTCTTTTCCAAAATCTTGAGCAAAAAGAGATAATTAGTTTTCAAAAAATTTCTTCTAACATCGAAAATATTGTGTTTCCTTTCCCCTGTAGTTTTTGATTAAGGTGATTTAGATGAGACGTAACTTCTACCATGAAATAAAATTTTTGGATCCATTCATCGTTCGTTAGTTCTGGATACTAAAAATAAACCCCCTTTTTAAGGAGAAACGCTTTAATTTCTGTTAATAAAGACGCAAAACGTTTCAAGACATTTTCTCTTGAACGTACTTTATGATGTACGTACTTTATGATGCAGCAGAAGATCTGCGTACTCACTCTCCATTTCCTCTAAAAATTGTTTAAATTGGACATGATTAAGAGCTTCAGCTATAATGGAGTTCATAAACTTAATCACCAATCCGTAACTTTGCAAATTTCTTCTGTAAATGTCTGCGGACAAAGCGCTTCTTGATGAATGACACAATGGTAAGTAAGTATCTCGTGATTGATACATGGGATCAGTACAATGGCTCGTTTATCAATACATCAGTAAAAATCTTACTAGAATCAGTGCAGTGGCAATTTTAACTTGATACACCAAATAACATAAAAATGAAATTGCATGCCAAAATATCTACACTTTTTGTTTTTAGACACCTCAAATTTGAAGTTTTTTTTCAAATTATATGCTACCTAAACATTGTTCATGTATTTTATGTTGCCTAAATTCAGTTACTTGGAAAATTTCTGTTTTAGACACTGGAAAAAACTTCAAATTTGAAAGGTCTAAAGAACTAAAAATCATATTTTGAAACTAAATTTCATTGTAAGTTACTTGGTTTGCCATTCAAATTGCCCCTGAAAGATTATAGACATGGCTAAACTGCTGCTCTAGAGCCGCATGCTGCTTTCCGACACATTAACTGCGTCTCGCGAACTACTTAGGATCCTTTGCCATTTGAAATGCGAATTGTTTTGAATAAATATACTTTAATTTTTTAATACAAGTGGCATTTGAAATAGAAATCAGTCAGTGCCACGTTTCTTTGTTAATCGCTAATTTAATTGCTGATATTATGTATGTAAACATTTGATAGATTTCAAACTACCCACTGCTGGCTTATCGTCAGGGCAACAAATACGTAAAATTTCAAATAATTCCATTTCCGGTAATTACTATTCCAATTATGTTACTTTTGAACAACTAATGGTCATCGGAATACACTAATACGAATTTCATCTAAAGCGAAATGCAAATATTTTTATTTAATTACTCTTCCTAATATTTTTTTCTTTCAAGTTAATTTTACTTCAAGTAGTATTGGTTTACATTCTTGTGTGATCCCATTGTTCACAACAGCTGTGATTCACCTGGAAGATATGCTATTCGCTGTAAGGTACTACTTTTATTCAGTCCTTGAATGGCATGACTAACTGCTCAAGAAACCTGTTTTGCCTTGGAACCCATACAGAGCTCTTGTAATCTATGGAAGAATTTTATGAGGATTTTATTTTTGGGGGAGTGAGCCTTCAGGCTTTTACTTGGTTAGAAGACTTGTCTCAATTTTCTGGGGAATTCCTTCAAAATGAATTTCCTATCCCTAACCATGTCAAGCATTTTTATGCAGTTGCTTTACAGATCTTGCAACCATTCATAATAATATGTTTAAAGAACAGTTTCCCCACATGAAACTAGTATCTTTCGTAATAATTACTTGGTAATCCTAGGAAAAGATCATAATTTATTTCACCAATAGTTGCTCATGTTGAAATATTTGGAGTCGTGGAAAGAATCACTTGTTTGCCAACGATTTAAATTTTAGTCAAAATGTTTAATTCTCCTTTTATCAAATATTGTTATTCCAGATAAAGATCTTTCACCTTTATCAACAAATCTTCATATGAATAACGTTGCATCAAGCAAGAGGGATCAACAGAATACAAACGATTCTCTTCTCCAAAGTTTCTATTAAAATCGGGACCTTGATATTAGTGAAAAGTTTTTAGTTTGTGATATTTTCTCGCATTTTTCAATTTCTTGTTTGATGGCCTTCTTTCTTTCTATCTCGCACCAGGTTAGAGGCATTTTGCTGCACTAGGTTAGAATCGCCGGTAAATATCCAACTAGATTACAGGCATTTTGCTGTCCGGCATATCTAAAATCTTTCACCCCTTAGTACTGCCGCTCTGCAGCTGCACCGGTTGCCCCGGCTCTGATGCCAGCATTACTCTTCTTTTAATCTGCTGATATTTTTTGTCTTCCTAATTTTCGATCAACTTGTACCTCTGATACGTCCTTCACGAAAGGTTGTACAATAATCCCCTGACTGATCACTACAAATTTCAGGCGATAATGTGAAATTTTACTCCTGTACACGTTTATTTTTATGTTTAAGTCTGATCTTTTATTTTCTAAAGTATCTCTTGCCTACAAACTCCATTTCAGATTTATTTTCTGTACGCAGGTTAGGTTATAATTTATTTCTCCCGGTTTCTTAGTATGCCTTCGTAATGTAATGGTCAGCATGCTCGGCGCGTATTCGAGAGGTCCGTGGTTCGAGTTCCGGGAAGGGCATAGCTCATTTTTCATGTCTCCTGCTTCTAAATAACCTAATGACTCTATAGTGGCACCCGAACTAAAAAAGGTGGTGGATGATTATACACCATCACCTGGGTTTGGCGATAGGGTCCCCTAATCCCCAGTTGCCCTTTAAAAGGGGGAGTATATAAGGTATTTCTCCCGCTTTGTTAGTATGCCTTCATGGTGTGATGGTCAGCAAGCTCGTCACGTATTCGAGAGGTCCGTGGTTCGAGTCCCGGCGAAGGCATTGCTCATTTTCCATCTCTCCTGCTTTCAAAAAATAACCTAATATCTCTACCAGATAACCCAATGGAAAGTTGTACCATGTAACCGTTAGACTGATAATAATTTATTTTGAACTTTCTTCTGAGTTATTTTACTTTGAAATTCAAAACGAGACGGTAAGTCATTTGACCGCCTTTATGGATCCAACAGTTAGAATATGGTGGATCCGCACACATATTTAGCAAGAGCTTAGGAACTAATTGTGCAGACGTTTTTCGTGTTACAAAATATTCATACTCCGTTATCCAAAAACGATGTGAGAGTCATGTTTTTTGTGATTTCTAAAGAGTCGATAGGTAATATCATCAACAAGAAAGGAAAAAAACGTCAAATTGGAGCCTCAAGTGGGAAAAAAATTCCTAACAAGTATCCAAGGAAAAAACGGACATCTTCGACTATTGCAAAGGTACGTTGTTTAATGTTAAAAGAAAGTCAAAGGACAGTTGCAAAATCATTAAAATGCTCGGTGTCCAATGTAAACAAAATGATAAACGTCGATTTAAATCTTAAAAAAGCGAAAAAACGCAATGTGCATCGTCTTCTTCCAAAGCATATCGCTCAACACAGGACACGCTGCAGAATTCTATATGAGAAACACTTATCCAAAGAAAAATGGAAAACAATTGTCACAATAGATGAAGCATGGGTGTTAAAAATTTAAGTACATGGTTCAAAGAATCGAAAGAAAGGTTTTCTAAGGGATTCATGATTGTTGCTGGTTTTTCTTATAATGGCAAGTTAAAAATAAAGAGAGTGCAAAAAAATGTCAAGATTAACTCCAAATACTATCAGAAACATATTTTATCGCCAATTTTTCTGAATGAAATATCATCGCTTTACCCACAGTGCCATCAATCTGTGAGACTCCATCAGGACAAAGCTAGCAGTCACACATCAAAATCCACTATAAATTTCCTAAAGGAAATGGAACAAAAAACTGGTATCAAGGCCATACCCTTCACTGATATCCTTACTAAATCTCCCGATGTGTCACCTATGGATTTTTGTGCTTTCGGACTTTTAAAAACTGCATTATCCAAACGTTGTCCCAAAACCCTAACAGGACTCTGGAAAGCTGTTCGGGAGGAATGGGATAGAATACCTCTTCTGACACTTCAAAAGGCATTATTATCCTAGAAATTGCGGTGTCGAAAGATAGTTCAGAATAAGGGATGTCAAATAGCACATTTAAAACACAAGACTTTTATGTAATTTAGTTTTGTGAATACAATATACATCGTCTAAAAAATGTGCGAACAGCTTCTGTATATCAATGAGGGCCGTCATAAGAGATACGGATTATTCAAATACGATTGAAATTGCGATCATATTTTTTTGTGTGTGTGTGTGTGTAAATTCTCCTATATCAGTCATCAGTAAAAGTAGTTATTCCAAAATTTTGAGGAAAAAAAATTTAAACGATTTTTTAGGTTAGGATCCAAAGATTCGAACGGTCTCAATATGTTGGTCTTTATGTTAATTGTGTGGAGAAACAAAATTACTTTTTAAGCAGAAGCCTAATAAGTTAATAACTTATTTTTAAATAAATATCCTTTGTCGAATAACAGTTTCTCTGCAGTGCGCGTTGACGTGTATCATTTAATTTATCCTTTCAAACTCCATTTTCTTTTAAATAATGATTCGCAATTTACTCAAATAACATTTTTTATGTAATTGTAGACCAATGAATGTGCTTCCGATTCATTTTACTTCTGCTGAAATAAAGCAACAATAATTACAAAAGAATGGGTATAAGGGAAATCAGAAGAAAATATTTGATTTCTCTACCTGAAGAAAAAACGCTCAGTTGCCCAGAACAAGAGTTATTTTACATATTTATTTTAAAAAAATTTATTTTCTCCGGACTTAACTTTTCTGAACATAAAACCATAAATATAATTCATATTTATTCATATTTATATGTAATCATGTTTATCACATATTCATTATTTCAAAAGTTTCTTTATTTTCAAAACCTGTCTCATTATTTTTCAAATGATATAATTGTGGACTTGCGGCTCTCGAACGTTCATAAAATCTATCATGCTGCTTCCATCATCTTAAAGTTTGGCCATCCCTGGTATTTTTAATTTAAAACATTTCATTAATTAAAATTTGGTTTATAATAATTACTACTACAGCACAATTTGATGTATAAGCAGTACAAGCAAAACGCCAAAATCGATCCAAGCAAAATTCCTGGAAATAACATCGGTGGTTATGTTTTCAGTTGTTTTCATGATTCTGTAAAATTTGATGGCCTTTGTGTTGTATTTTCATGATTTCTTATTTTGACGTGAACGCACTCGCATGTTCTGTTTTGTAGAAGAACCATACTCAAGGAACCAAAGAGGCATATTTGTTTCGCAAGCCATGACTTGCTTACCACTGTCCTAGAACATAAATGAAAATATACTTAATTAATGATCTAATGTAAAACCGTGTTGTGCTTATTCAATAATAACACCAAAAATATGTACTGGTTGTTGTTTCTAGATGATCTGACATTTGTGCTCTTAAGAACATAGAAATTTGGAAAATTTGTTTGTTCAACAGAATGTCTTGCATTTTATAAGGCATCTGAAAATGTCACCTATTTCAACCTCTATGTCAATTACTATAGAAAAGAAAAATGTGGCCAGCGACAAAGCTACAATTAGCTCCTAATGACTTACAATAAAATGGCGAAGCGTATACTTCAGTATTTTAGTTCTCAAAACACGACATAAAGAAATAAACCAATATGTAAATTAATATTTGGAATGAACTGCTCCGTATCTGTGCAAAATGGAAAACGTAAGTATGCAAAAATAAAAAATACACTACGTATTAAATAATACTTCTGTTTTTTAAATTACTTATGGAGGAATCTTTCAAGAAATAATGAATAATATTCATATTCATATCTAAAGTGTATTGGGTAGTAACAGAAAAAGAATCCAATATTTTTTTCACACAAAACGGAAAGCGCTTATTAAAATACTAGAATGAAAAGCTTATTAAAGTCAAGATGAGGGAAAAAAGCTCTTTCTGTATTCATCGTCCTTACGTACGAGAAATCATTCCAAAATCTGATATATCGAAAATTCTCCTAAGAAAGGCCTATATAAAACATAATAGCTATTAGCTGGACTCGTGTCAATTCGTATGAAAATTCTTCAGTACTCTATGAGGTTTTCCTATTTAAATCTAAAGTTCTAACTTCGAACCCCACGAACACTTAACAAGCGAATAATCGCTTACGTGTGAACAGAACACGTAAGACTTAAGAAGGGTTTAAAACCCTTTATTATTCAGTATATTTACAAGTCAGTTCCGACTTGGAATTTTACATAAAGCCGCCACTCGGGCTTGAACTTAAAATACTAATAATTTGAACTAAAATTAGCTTAACTAAAGCTCTTAAAGGATATAGCCGAAGCTATCAGAATCTAACTAGCTGGCCCCTAAGTATTAATTAAATCGGCGAAGCCTAGCAAGGGCCTAAGATATGGCCGAGCGTAATAACAGCTAAGATAGACGTAGCCAGAAAGCAAACGCGCGCTTGTCAGGGAATCAGACTCTCTTGAAGTCGGTTAAATCACGACTTAAATAGTACTCTTTCTCATTTGCATTATCTGCGCTTCTGAATTTACATTCTGGCGGGAAATTTTAAGCTGAAATTAGAATAAGATAGGAAAGATACAAAACTTAAAATAACTGTTAGTAAAAGTAGGATAAACCTTACAACTCATTACGTTTAATCTGTCTAATATATCCCATATGTAATGGTATATGTTAAGTTTATTAATGATATATATATATAAATATATTACACTAAAACTTGTTATTCAGTCATAAATAATTATAAAATAAGGACACAAATGCAAGAAAATCTTGTCCTAAATTTCGTAACATATATTTTGCAATATCCAGACTTACTGGAAATAATATTCAGATAATAAGAATTGTAAGAATTGGGGGTTGCCTTCAACTCACCTGGACACGAGGGTCCCTATAGCTCAAAAGAAGGAGTCCCGTTTTCCCACAAACGAGGGCAGCCAGTAACCCAGCCGCCCCTCCCCCTCAAATAATAAATAAAAAATTAAATTTAAAATTAAAAAAAAATCTGAAAACTTTCAGATTTTATATTACGCCCAAAGGGGAGTCTTTTTAACGTTTCGCGTGTTACCTTCATTTCTCAAATATCAGGTTCTTCGCAATTAAGCCATAAAATTCAGTTCAAGAGCAATATCGCCAAATAATTTTAACATGAGCATATCTTTAGAATTTCCGATACACAGTCTCACGCAGTGGAGACAAAAATGTTTTTTCTGTACAACGTTGTCATTGCTCGCTTTGAAATCCTTGAATTTGTTCATCAAAATTTCGTTGATGTTTTACAAAATATGAAATCGATAATAAAACAAATTCAAAATTTCAAATTTGGGCTTCGAGATGCCCGTATTCGCAGTAGGATTGCGTCATTCAAAATTCGATGGCTCTAGGTACTGTCGTTTTATCACAATGCGAGAAACATTTTACATTTATGCACATTTTTCATTATTTAATTTCTTTAAATATAATACAGGGCTGCAATATTGGGTGGCAACAGTTTGAAAAGTGAACCGACATTTAATGTTTCCTACTCAAAATGCCGAAACGAAAACAGTAGTCCTTCAGGGACTAAGCTCCTTTGGACTAAACAACGCATCTAACAAAAAATACAAACAAAAACCAAAAATACAAAATCAGAACATAAAACACCACAAATATCTAAATTCTATATAAATACAGAATACAATTTTAACTGAAGATTTCTATAAGCTCCCTATTTTCATTTATAAACTTCATTAGAGCAATGATATATGATTTTAAAACTTTACGTTTAACGATATTTACATTAAAACAAGTAATGTTAAAAATTTGTCTAATAGGGGCTGTTAAACCTCAAAATGTCTAGCACCATCATCAACCTGATAATTATTACATAGTTTATTTTCCTGCAGATTAAATCGGTTAAAATAGAAGGAAAAGTACCATGCCCAGTTAAAACCTGATTAATGTAATATTGTTCATACATTTCATCCCATTCGTGATTTTAATTAGGTCCATAAAACCTTCGCTTTTAGGTGAAGAGAACCACTGTGTTTTCCCCATTTGTTAACATGAAACTCTTTCATTCTTCTAACAGCAATTTTCTTCGAACCTGTTACTTCAGTATCAATTGCAGTGATATCTGAGACCGCCTGCTTGACCAGGATGTCGGCCCTCTCATTACTAATAACATGGGCTTAATGTAGCTTAATATTTAAATTTCAACTCGAAGTTTCTAAATGACTCGTAACTTCGACAATAAATGTATTTAAATGGTCTGAGCTGGAGAAGTGACAGGTGGTAAGTGTAAATATTTACAAACGTGGGTATAAACAAGGTACTTTTAATCGATAATAAGGCATGTTTGAACGCTTCACTTTCTATTTGAAAGACTGAATTATATGTATTCAACTTAAACATTCTACAGTCCACCTCATTCCCATAGTAAAAAAAAAACAAGGTAGCTTCTACGTTCCCCCGACCCCAGAACCATTCTACCTATGTATATCAAATACATCAAAAGTTGGATTACTTTTATCAAAATTAAAACCACGTCTATTGGAAGGATGTATTAAATGAATATTAAAGTTTCATAAACAGTCTTTGTAACCAAATAATCTGCATACACTTTCAATTCCATTCGTCCAGTTCTAAATAAAAATTCATTTAGAAAGAAAGTATTCAGAAAATATTCAGTTACATTCCGTAAAATAATTAAGACAACATTAAGTAAATTTGGTTGTACTTCACCTCATATTCACGATACCTCTTGAAGCTAGATAAAAATGACTATATTAAAATTCTGTTTATTTCTAACTTTTCAAAATGATTATTTCGTTGGATTCCGAACTCTGGTTTACGCAATGAGCAGGTGTACCAAATCATTAAACTAAATTTTGCGAAAACGTGATACAAGGGACTAAGAAAATCACTTGCCCTTTACAAGAGAAACTTTATTGTCAGAATGTGCTCATTAAACTCTACACGTCGTGGCTTGGTCAACACGAAAAGTGTATTTAATCTCACTTGCCCGATGTTGTTTCAAAACTCTTTATTCAGAAACATTAGCTGAAAAGTTTACGAGGTATAGTTGAACATTATTACTATCATTAAATTATTTTCACAACGTTTCCCTTGAAAGACCCTTATGATACTGAAATCAGAAAGATTTCGAAAAGAAAAAAATGCATCAATAGTTGCAAATTATTGCTTAAACCTTCTATCGGGCATCGAACTTTATTTCAAGAATATTTACACAATCCTGATAATTTGTTATTAATATACAGCTTTAAAATATCTCAATTTAACATTAATTTTAGCAAGAGCTTTACGGAACAAGCATTTCCGAACAACAAGTTTTCTTTTTATATAGTCGTTTCAAGTAATTATTAAAGAATTAAATTTTCAATGAACTACATTAATTCTTAAAGTGAATAATTGCAAAGCATAGAAGAATAAAGAGAGTGCATTAGAAATAAAGCAAGGTCTCGCCAAGAAATAATTCAAATCAAATATACTTATAATTAAACCAGAACTTTGAGAAAATTGTTTAATGATTAGAAGAGTAAGTAAAGTTACAGAGTTCAGAAAATATCCTAAAGCCACCAAATAAAAACAAAAAAAAAGTCGCCCTTATAGAAAACCAAAAATGTTTTGTGGAAATTCAATCGTTAATTTTAAACTTTCCATTTCTTCTCAGATGCAAGTCAAACCTAAGCCAGTAAAACCGACCATGCAACAGTTATGTTTACTCAGCTTCATCTGCTTTCCTAAGAGAGCAAATCTCAGTGCATCGGTTGAGATATTTCTCAATAACAGCTGTAAATATGATAGTTAAGTAATGAAATCACATGCAATAAGTCACGAAAATTTAGCTATATAAAGCGCTAGCAAAAACACTGAAACCATACTTCAGAAACCACCTCAGCACTCAGAAATGGTTTGGTTACCTACCCTACCGTATATATTTATCCTTCTGGGAGCATTATATGACTCGACGTACGCACAGACAACAGCAGGTGGAGGGATAAATAGAGTATTCGGAAATCCTTTTATCGCTAAAACATTTCTTCAGTGCCTGACTTCAAGTATAGGATCATCAAAAGCCTTTCCTTCCCAAGAACAAGATGACATTGATGCTATTGCAGGTGTAATTCTCTCGGCTGTCTCAAATTCAAACTCCGTCTCCTCAGCTAGAGCAGAAGCTTTAAGTACAGCACTAGCATCATCATTAGCAGATCTCATAATATCGGAAAATAATAACCAGGAATATGCGAAACAGATTTCTGCTTTATCGCAAATACTTTCCAAATGTTTCGTCCAAACAACGGGAAATTCCAATACTCAATTCGTATCACGTATCAACAGATTAGTAAGCGTCCTAGCTAACGAAGCAACGAATATTCAGGTAAATCTCTTACCTGACCAAGGAAACTACGCTTCACTTCAAAACGCTGAATACCTCTCACAAGCAAAGGAATTCAATGCATTTGGAAATAGAAAAGCGAAGTCCTCCAATAATATTTCATCCAGAGCAGAGGACAGTGCATCTGCTTTCGCGCGGTCCTCGGCAACATCTCTTGCATCGTCCAGCTCTTTCGCAAGGGCCTTCTCCTCAGCCTCATCTGCAGCAGCTGCTGGAAGTATCGCTTATCAAGGCGGTTTGCTCGCAGCACAGAATCTAGGAATCGGCAATGCCGTCGGCCTCGCCAATGCTTTGTCCCAAGCTGTAAGTTCGGTTGGAGTCGGAGCAAGTGCAAACGCCTACGCAAATGCCGTTGCCAATACAGTTGGCCACTTTTGGGCAGGCCAAGGAATTTTAACGCAAGGTAATGCTTCTGGACTTGCCTCAGCATTCTCAAACGCTTTCGCCTCCTCAGCCGCATCGGCAGCTGCATCTGTCGCTGCAGCCAGCTCAGCCTTCTCGCAATCAGCAGCCGCCGCACAATCTGCATCGTCGGCTTTCGCCCAGTCAGCATCCCAAGCTGCAAGCCAGGCAGGGTCTCGTTCTGCAACCACCACTACGTCCATTTCCCAGGCAGCTAGCCAAGAGACTTCCTCCAGTAGTGCTTCATCTAGAGCAGAAGCCAGTGCATCTGCTTTCGCTCAGTCGTCGGCTTCATCTCTTGCATCGTCCAGCTCTTTCGCAAGGGCCTTCTCCTCAGCCTCATCTGCAGCAGCTGCTGGAAGTATCGCTTATCAAGGCGGTTTGCTCGCAGCACAGAATCTAGGAATCGGCAATGCCGTCGGCCTCGCCAATGCTTTGTCCCAAGCTGTAAGTTCGGTTGGAGTCGGAGCAAGTGCAAACGCCTACGCAAATGCCGTTGCCAATACAGTTGGCCACTTTTTGGCAGGCCAAGGAATTTTAACGCAAGGTAATGCTTCTGGACTTGCCTCAGCATTCTCAAACGCTTTCGCCTCCTCAGCCGCATCGGCAGCTGCATCTGTCGCTGCAGCAAGCTCAGCCTTCTCGCAATCAGCAGCCGCCGCACAATCTGCATCGTCGGCTTTCGCCCAGTCAGCATCCCAAGCTGCAAGCCAGGCAGGCTCTCGTTCTACAACCACCACTACGTCCATTTCCCAGGCAGCTAGCCAAGAGACTTCCTCCAGTAGTGCTTCATCTACAGCAGAAGCCAGTGCATCTGCTTTCGCTCAGTCGTCGGCTTCATCTCTTTCATCGTCCAGCTCTTTCGCAAGGGCCTTCTCCTCAGCCTCATCTGCAGAAGCTGCTGGAAGTATCGCTTATCAAGGCGGTTTGCTAGCAGCACAGAATCTAGGAATCGGCAATGCCGTCGGCCTCGCCAATGCTTTGTCCCAAGCTGTAAGTTCGGTTGGAGTCGGAGCAAGTGCAAACGCCTACGCAAATGCCGTTGCCAATACAGTTGGCCACTTTTTGGCAGGCCAAGGAATTTTAACGCAAGGTAATGCTTCTGGACTTGCCTCAGCATTCTCAAACGCTTTCGCCTCCTCAGCCGCATCGGCAGCTGCATCTGTCGCTGCAGCAAGCTCAGCCTTCTCGCAATCAGCAGCCGCCGCACAATCTGCATCGTCGGCTTTCGCCCAGTCAGCATCCCAAGCTGCAAGCCAGGCAGGGTCTCGTTCTACAACCACCACTACGTCCATTTCCCAGGCAGCTAGCCAAGAGACTTCCTCCAGTAGTGCTTCATCTACAGCAGAAGCCAGTGCATCTGCTTTCGCTCAGTCGTCGGCTTCATCTCTTGCATCGTCCAGCTCTTTCGCAAGGGCCTTCTCCTCAGCCTCATCTGCAGCAGCTGCTGGAAGTATCGCTTATCAAGGCGGTTTGCTCGCAGCACAGAATCTAGGAATCGGCAATGCCGTCGGCCTCGCCAATGCTTTGTCCCAAGCTGTAAGTTCGGTTGGAGTCGGAGCAAGTGCAAACGCCTACGCAAATGCCGTTGCCAATACAGTTGGCCACTTTTTGGCAGGCCAAGGAATTTTAACGCAAGGTAATGCTTCTGGACTTGCCTCAGCATTCTCAAACGCTTTCGCCTCCTCAGCCGCATCGGCAGCTGCATCTGTCGCTGCAGCAAGCTCAGCCTTCTCGCAATCAGCAGCCGCCGCACAATCTGCATCGTCGGCTTTCGCCCAGTCAGCATCCCAAGCTGCAAGCCAGGCAGGGTCACGTTCTACAACCACCACTACGTCCATTTCCCAGGCAGCTAGCCAAGAGACTTCCTCCAGTAGTGCTTCATCTAGAGCAGAAGCCAGTGCATCTGCTTTCGCTCAGTCGTCGGCTTCATCTCTTGCATCGTCCAGCTCTTTCGCAAGGGCCTTCTCCTCAGCCTCATCCGCAGCAGCTGCTGGAAGTATCGCTTATCAAGGCGGTTTGCTCGCAGCACAGAATCTAGGAA
This sequence comes from Stegodyphus mimosarum, assembly GCA_000611955.2. NCBI lineage: Eukaryota > Metazoa > Arthropoda > Arachnida > Araneae > Eresidae > Stegodyphus > Stegodyphus mimosarum. The sequence goes on along the minus strand of KK121684.1, from coordinate 644,084 downwards.
TCGGCAATGCCGTCGGCCTCGCCAATGCTTTGTCCCAAGCTGTAAGTTCGGTTGGAGTCGGAGCAAGTGCAAACGCCTACGCAAATGCCGTTGCCAATACAGTTGGCCACTTTTTGGCAGGCCAAGGAATTTTAACGCAAGGTAATGCTTCTGGACTTGCCTCAGCATTCTCAAACGCTTTCGCCTCCTCAGCCGCATCGGCAGCTGCATCTGTCGCTGCAGCAAGCTCAGCCTTCTCGCAATCAGCAGCCGCCGCACAATCTGCATCGTCGGCTTTCGCCCAGTCAGCATCCCAAGCTGCAAGCCAGGCAGGGTCACGTTCTACAACCACCACTACGTCCATTTCCCAGGCAGCTAGCCAAGAGACTTCCTCCAGTAGTGCTTCATCTAGAGCAGAAGCCAGTGCATCTGCTTTCGCTCAGTCGTCGGCTTCATCTCTTGCATCGTCCAGCTCTTTCGCAAGGGCCTTCTCCTCAGCCTCATCTGCAGCAGCTGCTGGAAGTATCGCTTATCAAGGCGGTTTGCTCGCAGCACAGAATCTAGGAATCGGCAATGCCGTCGGCCTCGCCAATGCTTTGTCCCAAGCTGTAAGTTCGGTTGGAGTCGGAGCAAGTGCAAACGCCTACGCAAATGCCGTTGCCAATACAGTTGGCCACTTTTTGGCAGGCCAAGGAATTTTAACGCAAGGTAATGCTTCTGGACTTGCCTCAGCATTCTCAAACGCTTTCGCCTCCTCAGCCGCATCGGCAGCTGCATCTGTCGCTGCAGCAAGCTCAGCCTTCTCGCAATCAGCAGCCGCCGCACAATCTGCATCGTCGGCTTTCGCCCAGTCAGCATCCCAAGCTGCAAGCCAGGCAGGGTCACGTTCTACAACCACCACTACGTCCATTTCCCAGGCAGCTAGCCAAGAGACTTCCTCCAGTAGTGCTTCATCTAGAGCAGAAGCCAGTGCATCTGCTTTCGCTCAGTCGTCGGCTTCATCTCTTGCATCGTCCAGCTCTTTCGCAAGGGCCTTCTCCTCAGCCTCATCCGCAGCAGCTGCTGGAAGTATCGCTTATCAAGGCGGTTTGCTCGCAGCACAGAATCTAGGAATCGGCAATGCCGTCGGCCTCGCCAATGCTTTGTCCCAAGCTGTAAGTTCGGTTGGAGTCGGAGCAAGTGCAAACGCCTACGCAAATGCCGTTGCCAATACAGTTGGCCACTTTTTGGCAGGCCAAGGAATTTTAACGCAAGGTAATGCTTCTGGACTTGCCTCAGCATTCTCAAACGCTTTCGCCTCCTCAGCCGCATCGGCAGCTGCATCTGTCGCTGCAGCAAGCTCAGCCTTCTCGCAATCAGCAGCCGCCGCACAATCTGCATCGTCGGCTTTCGCCCAGTCAGCATCCCAAGCTGCAAGCCAGGCAGGGTCACGTTCTACAACCACCACTACGTCCATTTCCCAGGCAGCTAGCCAAGAGACTTCCTCCAGTAGTGCTTCATCTAGAGCAGAAGCCAGTGCATCTGCTTTCGCTCAGTCGTCGGCTTCATCTCTTGCATCGTCCAGCTCTTTCGCAAGGGCCTTCTCCTCAGCCTCATCTGCAGCAGCTGCTGGAAGTATCGCTTATCAAGGCGGTTTGCTCGCAGCACAGAATCTAGGAATCGGCAATGCCGTCGGCCTCGCCAATGCTTTGTCCCAAGCTGTAAGTTCGGTTGGAGTCGGAGCAAGTGCAAACGCCTACGCAAATGCCGTTGCCAATACAGTTGGCCACTTTTTGGCAGGCCAAGGAATTTTAACGCAAGGTAATGCTTCTGGACTTGCCTCAGCATTCTCAAACGCTTTCGCCTCCTCAGCCGCATCGGCAGCTGCATCTGTCGCTGCAGCAAGCTCAGCCTTCTCGCAATCAGCAGCCGCCGCACAATCTGCATCGTCGGCTTTCGCCCAGTCAGCATCCCAAGCTGCAAGCCAGGCAGGGTCACGTTCTACAACCACCACTACGTCCATTTCCCAGGCAGCTAGCCAAGAGACTTCCTCCAGTAGTGCTTCATCTAGAGCAGAAGCCAGTGCATCTGCTTTCGCTCAGTCGTCGGCTTCATCTCTTGCATCGTCCAGCTCTTTCGCAAGGGCCTTCTCCTCAGCCTCATCCGCAGCAGCTGCTGGAAGTATCGCTTATCAAGGCGGTTTGCTCGCAGCACAGAATCTAGGAATCGGCAATGCCGTCGGCCTCGCCAATGCTTTGTCCCAAGCTGTAAGTTCGGTTGGAGTCGGAGCAAGTGCAAACGCCTACGCAAATGCCGTTGCCAATACAGTTGGCCACTTTTTGGCAGGCCAAGGAATTTTAACGCAAGGTAATGCTTCTGGACTTGCCTCAGCATTCTCAAACGCTTTCGCCTCCTCAGCCGCATCGGCAGCTGCATCTGTCGCTGCAGCAAGCTCAGCCTTCTCGCAATCAGCAGCCGCCGCACAATCTGCATCGTCGGCTTTCGCCCAGTCAGCATCCCAAGCTGCAAGCCAGGCAGGGTCTCGTTCTACAACCACCACTACGTCCATTTCCCAGGCAGCTAGCCAAGAGACTTCCTCCAGTAGTGCTTCATCTAGAGCAGAAGCCAGTGCATCTGCTTTCGCTCAGTCGTCGGCTTCATCTCTTGCATCGTCCAGCTCTTTCGCAAGGGCCTTCTCCTCAGCCTCATCTGCAGCAGCTGCTGGAAGTATCGCTTATCAAGGCGGTTTGCTCGCAGCACAGAATCTAGGAATCGGCAATGCCGTCGGCCTCGCCAATGCTTTGTCCCAAGCTGTAAGTTCGGTTGGAGTCGGAGCAACTGCAAACGCCTACGCAAATGCCGTTGCCAATACAGTTGGCCACTTTTTGGCAGGCCAAGGAAATTTAACGCAAGGTAATGCTTCTCGACTTGCCTCAGCATTCTCAAACGCTTTCGCCTCTTCAGCTGCATCTGTCGCTGCAGCAAGCTCAGCCTTCTCGCAATCAGCAGTCGCCGCACAATCTGCATCGTCGGCTTTCGCCCAGTCAGCATCCCAAGCTGCAAGCCAGGCAGGGTCTCGTTCTGCAACCACCACTACGTCCATTTCCCAGGCAGCTAGCCAAGAGACTTCCTCCAGTAGTGCTTCATCTAGAGCAGAAGCCAGTGCATCTGCTTTCGCTCAGTCGTCGGCTTCATCTCTTGCATCGTCCAGCTCTTTCGCAAGGGCCTTCTCCTCAGCCTCATCCGCAGCAGCTGCTGGAAGTATCGCTTATCAAGGCGGTTTGCTCGCAGCACAGAATCTAGGAATCGGCAATGCCGTCGGCCTCGCCAATGCTTTGTCCCAAGCTGTAAGTTCGGTTGGAGTCGGAGCAAGTGCAAACGCCTACGCAAATGCCGTTGCCAATACAGTTGGCCACTTTTTGGCAGGCCAAGGAATTTTAACGCAAGGTAATGCTTCTGGACTTGCCTCAGCATTCTCAAACGCTTTCGCCTCCTCAGCCGCATCGGCAGCTGCATCTGTCGCTGCAGCAAGCTCAGCCTTCTCGCAATCAGCAGCCGCCGCACAATCTGCATCGTCGGCTTTCGCCCAGTCAGCATCCCAAGCTGCAAGCCAGGCAGGGTCTCGTTCTGCAACCACCACTACGTCCATTTCCCAGGCAGCTAGCCAAGAGACTTCCTCCAGTAGTGCTTCATCTAGAGCAGAAGCCAGTGCATCTGCTTTCGCTCAGTCGTCGGCTTCGTCTCTTGCATCGTCCAGCTCTTTCGCAAGGGCCTTCTCCTCAGCCTCATCTGCAGAAACTGCTGGAAGTATCGCTTATCAAGGCGGTTTGCTCGCAGCACAGAATCTGGGAATCGGCAATGCCGTCGGCCTCGCCAATGCTTTGTCCCAAGCTGTAAGTTCGGTTGGAGTCGGAGCAAGTGCAAACGCCTACGCAAATGCCGTTGCCAATACAGTTGGCCACTTTTTGGCAGGCCAAGGAATTTTAACGCAAGGTAATGCTTCTGGACTTGCCTCAGCATTCTCAAACGCTTTCGCCTCCTCAGCCGCATCGGCAGCTGCATCTGTCGCTGCAGCAAGCTCAGCCTTCTCGCAATCAGCAGCCGCCGCACAATCTGCATCTTCGGGTTTCGCCCAGTCAGCATCCCAAGATGCAAGCCACTTACATTCTACGTTAACGTCGTCTTTGGAGGAGGGTCATCATTCCGCTGTTGGTTCTTCCTCTCATACTTCGTCTTTAGCTTCTTCTTTGGTGTCTGCATTAACATCGTCTGGAAGCTCTGGTCTAGATATTTCTTCCTTTGCGGACAATTTGTCTTCTATAGCATCTGAAATTCAAAGAAACTCACCTGGATTAGAATCAAAGGAAGTATTAGTCGAAACCCTCTTAGATGCTGTATCGGCGCTTTACCAAATTCTCTCAAATGCCCAGATTTCTTCGGTTAATATTCCAGCTTCATTTGATGTTAAGAGCGCGCTTGCTAATGCCCTTTCTGCCTGAATTTTGTATTTACCTCAAAGTGCTCTGTGTGTTACAGTAACATTTCCTTTTGCTTGATATTGTTCTTTATTTAATATGTTGAACAGAATTGCTTCGTTTCTTTCTGCTAGATAATTCAATAAATGCTGCCTCTGAAATTCTTGTCTATTTATTGAATCATACAACACATTTAAAACTTAATATCGTTTCTATAGATTTAATGTGAAAGCAAGTTCTTGATTTATATTCAGGAATAATGTGTGATATGTGTCTTTTGGAATGTATATTTGTCTTGAATTATTCACTTTCTCACCATGTAATGTAGTGAGTTTTCTTTAATTACGTTACATGTGCGTTTTCTTTACCAATGCCAAATTTATTTTAAATATTTGATTAAATTTAGGATTGTTGATATTCGACATGTACAGGAAGGAAAAGTAAAAATAAACAAATACAATGAGACATAAATAATTACATTTTAAGGAATTTTTCATAAGGAAGAAATGAAAAATGTCTTTATTCAGTTGAACAAAAATGAAATCCAATCAGAAAAACGTTCTCTTTCGTAGACAAATTTTTAAAGCTAATTTATACAGATCCACTTTGGTCTTCGTGAATTTGTACTGAGTAACAGTTTTAATCATTTCTAAGTATTTTTTCTGAGTCTCTCCCCTTCATCTTTTTACATGTGACTGACTGTTGTTTATAGTTCTTTTTTTATCAATCGTACAATTCGAACGTATGCTTTTGTTATTTCTCATAGCTATGTTCATTTAATTTTCTTCTTCTTTAAAATATTACCATAAACTAATGACATGCCTTTTTAATAGTTCTTAAATTGTTAGTCTTTTTTTAGCTATTTTTATTAATCTTACATTACCGGGAGAAGTTAACAGAATAATATAATAATACTATCTGAAATTTAGAATACAATTAAACTACTTGTATGTAAATTCTGGTACATCGAGGAGCCACAAAGTATTCCATAGAACAGAGTACTCTATAAAAATTTTTTGGCGTTAATGTTTCTTCACCAGAATCAATTTCGAGCCTAAGTCACTCGAATCTTTTTTATGAAAAGTAAGTAATTCCGTTTGTGAGATTACAGTCCAGTTAATAAAATGTCAGAAGAGTCGTGCGTTTTCAATTATTTGAGAGTAACACATGCTTCCAAGTATAAACATTACTTTAATGAAATAAGTCAACTGCAAGTTGTCGCTTATAATTACCAATGAGTCTTCATTCTGTAAGGTTTTAGTTAAACTAACCAAGTTTATTTTAATTTAAATCTTTTCTATCTCCTCTCTGCTTCAACTTCCTGTCAGAAGAAGCGCGCGTTTTTAGCTTATGCTAATTTTTTGAAGTTCAGCCAAGCACTATTTAAGCCAGAGGTGGAAACCTCTCGGTGTGTGAGAGCTTTGCCTCAGATCACGGTCACGCTGCTCAACGTTCGCCTGACCAGCTAGCAGTTTAAATTTATAAGCCATAGTGCTTACTACGTGATTGCTTTGTAAAATAAATTAAAGTGCGGTAGTATTTAGTATACCTTGCTACGCACCCTTTTAGATAGAGGCCAACTTCCGCGAAGTGCTCTGCGAAGCAAAGTTTAATTTAAGTTCCATTTTAATTTATTTAAATTTATTTGATTGTTAAGTTCGACCAAAGTTTGGTCTGTTACGTTCTGTATCTCTCCCGAATTGGGAGGTTTGTATTTAATAGTGAATGAATAAAAGAGGATTTCAAATCCCTTCACGTGCAGTTATTCTCCAGCCCAGCAGTTACATCAGAACATAGCGTACCTTCCGCTCCCTGTTCCAGTTCAGGACTTAGAACGTAAGGATAAGAACCCCTTTACAGAATTTACCATGTTCTCAAAGAATACACACAGAATACTAAGTCCTGATAATTCAACTTTTCCAGATGCGCAATTTAGACGCTTTCATCGATTAATTATATTCCAGTGATTCTGAGTAAACCTCTCAATCTCAAATTATGAAATTTTCTTTGACTTAATAGCTGAAAATTATTTTATTGACTTCAAGTTATTATTTTGAAGACCCTCAAGCCGAAAACTACCGGTCGTAAAGGAGCAAGGCAGTCAGGTTAAAAAGCAAGGAAGACAGCCCAGTAAGAAGATGACTGAATATTCCAAAATAAATTGAATCCACCTGCAAAGAAAAATTAAAAGGCACTGAAACTATTCTTGAAAAGCTTTGTGAAACAGGTAAGAACACAACTCTTTCGGAGAATCGAAACATTGTATCGTAATAAACTGAAGCTTGACATTTCTACTGAAATCTCACAGTGGACTGGATTTTAAATCTGCCAAAGGTATCTTTCCATACTATGCTGAGATAATTTCAAGAAAAAAGGCCTTTATAAGTGAGACTATAATTCGCGTCCTTCCACCATGACATCAAAAAGGGCATACCTGAGCTGGTTCATAGAATGTATGAATCGAATTCCATAGAAGATGGTTTCCATGGTGCTTAGAGAGACCTATTTATACTTAAAGAGAAGTAGCAGTTTAAATAATTACACACAGGGAGGTAATACAATACATAAAAGATCCATATTAATAAAAATTACGCCTCTGTATGAATTCGAGGAAGGATCATTGACTGTCAAGCGATACAGAAACAAAAATTTTAATTTTGTTTAAGTTTCTTAATAAAATGAACATAAGTAAATTTATCTGTTCTAAATAACTTGAAAGATATAGTTAGTTAGATTTTTACTGCTATCTATCTATATATATAAAGAAGAAAGTTTGTTGGTTTGTCCTCTAATAACTCAGTCGCTACTATAGCTATCGTCACTAAACTTTCTACAACTCTTTTTTCTCGGTCCTGGAAAAGGTCGACGTTCACTTTTTTCCAAAAACAAAGTAGCTAAATCAGAGATATTATTTAAAAACTCGGAAAAACGATCATTTTCGCCCTCATTTTTCCGAGTGGCAACAGTCTCGCAAACTGGAGATGAAATCCGCTTTATTTTGAAAGTTGTCGCCACTGCTCGCTTTCAAATCGTAGAGTTTGTTAATAAAAAATGTCTAAGTTTTACAATGAAATAAAAATAGCATTGAAAAACATTAAATGCATTATTTCCCAATTCCAAAAATTCTTGGGAAGCCATTTCGACTATTCCTATCTTCGTACGACTTTAATCAGCCGAGATATTAATTTAAAACTCTGAAAACGCTAATTTTCGCACACGCTTTCCCGAGTGTCAACAGTGTCGCACGTTAGAGATAGAAATGCTTTATTTCGAAAAGTGTTGCTACTGTTCGCTTTCAAACCGTAGAGTATGTTAATCCAAAATATGTAAGTTTTACAAAATCTATATATATAAAGAAGAATGTCTGTTTGTGTGTCTGTTTGTTTGTTCATGTTATGATTTCTGATCAGTTTTGCCGCATTTACGCGAAAGATTAGAAAAACAAAAATTATTAACAATTGCTCGCAATTGTTGATGAGATAATGAGACAGAATTTTTTTTTGGGGGGGGATCGAAATTTTTATGTGGGTTCCATATAGAATCAGATTGAAAAATGTATGATTATGAATCGTATTTTTCGCATCTTTATTAGAGAATGATTACAGTGATATCGTTCTCTTTGTTGTTAGATACATTAATCTCAATCTAACTTAACTGGCATCGGATGCTTGCGCTAGTAGGTAATAAAAAAGAGTCCTAATACACTTCTGCGCATAAACAAAAGAATTTGCAAATTATGTCTATTTTTAAGCATTGAACTAAAGATACTAATCATGCCGCCGAAAAATTATATAGAGAGAGTCTAGCATAAATGAGCTTCTTAGCATAGCTGCGACTGTGAAGGTAATATAAGCTCACAAAGATTTTCGGCGATTTGTGTGTAAACACTCCTTCACGACACTGGCCAAGTTTTTCGTTAAGTGTTGGATAAATTTTATAAGTTATCAAGTAAAATGAGTAGCCACGAAAGTATGGATGACGGAATAAGATGGAAAAGTGTCTGCAGTTTGAAGACAAGCTAGTCACAAGCGCAGGTGGCTACAGAGTTCAACATAATGCCCAGTGTCATATGCAATTTGTGGAAATCGCTTCAAGACACTGGATCCATATCGAGAATACCTGGAAAAGGTCGACCAGGATTCGCAACGACGACGTTATTATTATTAATCTCTTTTTTTGACCTTTTCGATTTTGAAAAGATTCGGCGAACTCCATTGTATACATAGAGAGAAAAAGGATTTTCAGAACAGAAATTATATTCATGATGATTACTATAGTACGACTATCTTGTCTTCTATTGTCGAATTCTAAATAAAAACGAAAGCAAAATAAAAAGCAAAAAAATCTGAAAGGTTTCAGATTTAAACTTACGTCCAAAGGGGCTTTTTTTAATGTTTTGTTGTTACCTTTATTTATTAAATATCATGTTCTTCGCACTTAAACCATAAAATTCAGTTCAACAGCAGTATCCCAAAATAATTTTAAAATCAGCATATCTTTAGAATTTTCGACACACAATTCCGCGCGCTGCAGATAAAAAGGTTCCCCCCCCCCGTGGAGTCATCAAAAATTCGTTAAAGTTTTACAAAATATCAAATAGATAATAAAATAAATTCCAAATTTGGACTCCCAGATGCCCGTATTTGAGTGCAAATATACGTTATACAACATTTGATGGCTCCAGGTACCGTTGTTCTATCACAGTGCGAGAAACATACATACATTTATGCTGATTCTTCATTATTTAATTTCTTTAAATATAATACAGGGCTCTAATACTTGATGGCAACAATTTGAAAAGTGAACCAACATTTATAGTGAACCAACACAAAGTGCAGAAACGAAATTAATAGTCCTTCAGTGTAAATTGCCTCTTTGGACTAAAAATCTAATGTGGCCGCATATGACATCCCGCTAATTTCATGCTTTAAATACGGACGAGATTTAAGTAAAGTATCAATACTTTACATGAAGCTCGATGCTCTGTAAAACATGTAATTGGTTGATCGTTTATAAATCAAATCGAGTATGTTTACAAACTTTAAATCTAAATGTTAATTGTAAACACTACTTGTTTTTTTATTATTATTATTCTATTCTATTCTTGCTAAAAAAATCTTTATCTCGGTTTTAATTCCTTATACGAATTAAAGAGAGTATTGTAATCACGAAAAATTTCGAGTATCGTATTTGAACGTAAATATCTATTTTAATGGCTCTCCAATCCATTTGAACGCTGTTTTTTGTTTCTGTCCATACTGTACGTATGGACAGAATAAAAGATGCTTTTTTCCAAAACAGATTCTAGAATGGATTTAAAATGGATTCAGAAGAGACTTTTATTGGGACGTTTGCAAGTACATACGTACGTATGTATGTATCTCGCATGATTAAAAAACGAGTAGTCTCAGAATGTTGAAATTTTGTATATGGGAGTGCTATGACATGCGCTTATGCACCTCCCTTTTTAGTTTCAGTCAGCCGTACCAAACGTGTACTCTATGTTTTTATTCTTATATGTTGGTATATTGTGCATTTTTTACTTTAAACGTGATTGACTTACACTGGATGTACGGTAACACATGCGCAGATATGCAGGTAGACGTAATGGGGAAGTGTCTGAGTAGTATAAAGCATGTTGTCGGTGTAAGATCAGTATTTCTGGCAAAGAGATTGCACGCCGTATAGCAGTTAAAATCACACCGAGTTGCTGTCTCAGCGAGAAATGGCGAATAATCAATCTGTTAGACGACATCTGGATGCTTTTACCCGAGGTAAAATCATTGGGAAGTTGGAGGAAGACCGCAGTGTGACAAGTGTGACTGCAGAGTTCGGAATTGCTCACAGCATCGTTTCATGACTTTGAAGACAATTTCAAACTACAGGAACTGCTATCTGGGGGTTTAATAGTGGTCGTCCACGAGGAACCACACCCGCAGATGACCAGTATATTGCCTTACAGGCCAGAAGAAACAGGCGGCAGACTGCGGGAGAAATCGCTAGACACACGACACAGGCGACTGGACGACCGATATCGCGTTTTACCGTGGCCAGAAGACTGCACGGTGGTGGTCTGTTTGCACGACGCCCTGTACGGTGTATACCTCTAACGCCTGCCCATCGGAGAAGGCGTTCTCTGTGGTGCCGGGAACGCCGGAATTGGAGAGACAATGAATGGGGACGAGTACTCTTTACAGATGAGAGCAGATTTAGTCTGAGTTGCGATTCTAGACACATACACATCTGGACTGAGCGGGGAACACGCAATAACCCCTTCAACATCATCAAAAGGGACTGTTTTGGAGGTCGCGGAGTTCTCGTTCGAGCTGACATAATGCTTGGTAGCCGGACCGACCTTCATATCTCCCAAGGAGGTTCGTCACCTAGGACTGCTATTGTAACGAGGTTCTTCTTCCTTACATAAGTCTTTTCACAAGGGCTATAGGTCCTCAGTTCCTCTTCATGGACGACAACGCTCCACCTCATCGCACAGTTACTGTCGAAGAGCTGTTGGAGAGTGAAGATATTGAACACATGGATTGGTCGGCAAGGTCTCTGGATCTAAATCCCGTCAAGCATGTACGGAACTTACTAGGGAGACCCGTGGCAGCACGTAACTTATCGCCAGTAACGATTCCGAAACTGCGATTGGTGCTACAAGAGGAACGAGCAGCAGTGTCTCAACAGCTCATTAACAACCACATATCCAGCATGCACAAATGATGTGAAACCTGCCTAGCAGTCAGGGGAGATCATATCCCCTATTAAAGACCGGATGTTTCTTGCTGGACACCCATCACAGGTATGTTTCGGCCTTCAGTCTCATTGCGCTCCATGCTACTTTTTCAATAAAGCTTCTTTTTATCCCTCTGATTTCTCTTTTAGTAAGTGTTGCTTACATTACTCATGTCCTTACGTATTGGGGATCTTACGGTATTAAATGTGTTGATTTGGAAAACTTTTGTACAAAGTTATATTGAAAAAACCGTCTCGTCCTTAATTTTTGCACACCAGTGTATATCGTTTTATGTTCCAATTAAAGTTTTGTGCCTTTATTTAATCTGCATGCGATAGTTGCAGAATTATCAACAATTTAAGAGTTGTTTAACTTGTACTAAGGAAGCTGCCATTTGCTTATATCTGAAACTTAAAAAAAATTGGAAAACATTTCTTAGTAGAATTGTGAATTAAGTCGGTTCGTGCACCAACTTCACTGTCTTTTTGCCGAGTGGGACCAAAAGTAAATTTTCAGTTTTGTGCACCGAAAAATCTGTCTTCGTGCTTGGCGGTCTAATTGCTTGTTTTCGCGTAGTAACTCTAATTTTAGGCCTAAAATTTGTTTTCAACTGTATTTGGTGTTTTATGTTTTTCTGTATTTTGCAATCCAATTCAACAGCCTTCCAGCACCACCCTCACATCTGAAAAGTATTCTAAGAAAACAGTGTCTTCAGCTATGGCAGAGAGAGTGGAACCTCAGCCCCACAGGAAGACGCACCTTTGACTTTATACCCAAAGTCAGCACAGAAAGGCACTTCGCCATTGCACCCCTTACACAATTCATAACAGGTCATGGCCTATTTCCCAGCTACTTCTTCCAACGCAACATATCTCTAACTGACCAATGCGTCTGCAGAGGTCACGGCACCCCGGATCACTACCTCTATGAATGTGAATTGACAACTGCTCATCATCTCCCCAGCCAAATCTCCAATAGAGAAGCTTTTAATAGATTTATTATTACACATAAGCCTGCAATATCCAAAATTTGTCAAATTGTCAGCATCACTAGGGCGATGGGTCAGGACATCTGCTCTCCTCACTAAATCCGCCAATTGCCTCTCAGTTCGTCATTAATACACCAATAAATGTATTTTACCATCAGTATCCAGTAGTGCACCAATCCCTCAGTGTCTCAGTTATATCAGCATCCATCAGTGTCTCAGCGCATTCTTCCTTCAAGTATTAGCACTTGCACATGTAACAATGTATCTGCATTCATTATAACATTTGTTCCTGTAATTTATACGAACTGCGCAAATTCTATAATACTCAAATTATCTTTGCAATAGCATCTGCGCATTATGTATATATCCATTGTACTTAAATCTTTAACGCACTATGTTCTGTTTTGTATTCTGTTTATACGAACTGCGCAAATTCTATAATACTCAAATTATCTTTGCAATAGCATCTGCGCATTATGTATATATCCATTGTACTTAAATCTTTAATGCACTATCTTCTGTTTTGTACTCTGTTAATACCTTTGTATACGTATTCCGCTCTGTATATCACATTTTTAGTGTTGTGTACTACTTCTAAAGTTGCATCATGTTTCATATTTTATCAATGTATTTCATGTCTCTTGTATTTTATCAATGTATTCCGTGTCTCATGTATTGTATCAATGCATTGCATGTATTTTGTCCTGTATTTTATCAAGTATCATGCTTTTACTAAGCTTTTGTTCACTGCCTGTACACCCTGTAGTAAGTATAGAATCTCTAGATACCTCAGTATTCCCAGTATACAACACTATCACGCATTTGCAATATGCTCAAGTTTATGTATTGAGTGAAGGGTATTGGTATCTAATTACGCCTTATGTTTATGTGATTAATGTGTTGTTTTCGGGTTTTTTTTTAATAATTTAAGACAATTTTTCTTTATGTCTTGCACTTAACTATTTATGACATGCTAATGTATCCTGAACTGCAATGTAACTCACCAGCTCATCTGCCTTTGTTACACTGTAAATACCTTTATTAATTTAAATAAAGTTGCTGCTTCTACACAGGGGAAGGCGTGGGACATATGCCTGTTTATCACTGTTAAACACCAGGCGTCCCCGTCTTCCGTCACCTGTCACCTGTATTTTGCAATGAAGATATTTTGAGTTTTTACTTTTTTTTACTTGCAGCGAAGTGAGAACTGAAGTAATTGAATGAGAAATATATCTCTAATGAAATCCGAGTTAATAAGTTTAAATAAAATGCAAAAATTAATGCGTATAATTTAATAGGCCATACAAGGAAGTCATGTGGTGTCCAAATAACATTTGTAATTCAAGCAAACGAGATAAAACTTTCCCTCTGGACAAACATCTAACTTCCGTATGCAGTAATAACGATTATTTACTTTTCTCTAAATAATAACTCACACATTTACATAAAAATTAAGCCAATAACCTGTATCATACATTATTTTTTCCCACGCTTAAATCGCTACTAACGGCGCTCACTTGTCCCACTAAAAATTAGATCTTTAGAACACTAACAGAAACTGATATAGAGCGCGAGGCGGCTGTAATCGCGCAAGCAGGCGCAAACAACGATTCGTATTTAGAGTCAAAATTGTGGAATAATTGTCTAAATTAAGCGACATTTTAATAGCCTTGATTTTATATAATTAATAATTTTAACACATTTTTCCAACACTGTTTTCAATTCTTATGTTAATTCTTTTGTAACGAGATTTTTTCCGACGCAAAAATAATAGGTAACTAATATATCTGCATTACATTCCCTTATATCAGGTATCATCACTTTATTGATTGCTGGCATGCAACTACTAAGGGTTTTGACCAGTATATTAATAATTGTACCACATTAACATTTGCTTACAAAAATAAGATGCACTATTTATAAAATGCATCATCCCACAGAGACGCAAATATAAAATGAAAAATCATGAGTTAAAATACATTAAGTAATATTACAGGATAAAATAAAAACACGAAGTCTTGTCAACAGAGATGATGATGAGGGTAAAATACCGCAGTTGAAGTGAATTAAACTGAAGTGTTGCATTTGCTAATTTAAAGTTAATAGACTAGAAATCAAAATTAACTTTTAAAAAATAGTCTACTGCGGGAATTCCTACTTCAAGTTTATCCGTAATAGATTTGGCAACTTTGAACTTCGCAAAGAATTCTTTGACTCTGTGTAAGTGAATTTTTACCCATTCAAAAAAGGATAACTCATTTTCTCTGGTATCATTTTGGGTTTTCTTTCTAAACCAGGCTGAAGCGTTTTCTGAGTAATTTTGTTCTTTATTGTTTGGTAGAAAAAGTAATTCTTCTTTTGATAATGTGAATTTATTTTGGTTTTCTGATTTTAAGGATTCTTTGTTGTTTCTTGCAGCTTCAATAGCTTTTTGAATATTTCTTGGATGTTTGGCAAAATTTTTGTAGGACGAAACGTATGCTTCGCCACATAAGGCAAAAGTACCAGGTTTATTGTCTTCATTCTTTTGCGTACATGTGTACGTTTCGGAAAATTGTGCACATTTTAGGCATCTAAGTTTATAATGGCAGATTTCCCTTGAGTGCCCATACCTCTGGCACTTATGATACTGCACGGCTCCCGGTCTCGATTTATAAGTTTGAACTGCGACTTCTAAGCCTCAGATGGTTCCGAAGCTGTAAATTCTTTTCCCCGCTACTGATCTTTTTAAGTCAACTTGGAAAACTGGAACATTTATTAAATTGCTATCTCTTACGGATGCAAGTTGCCTGATTTTTAAAGCAGGTAGTTTTTTACTAAGTAGTTCCTGTTGGATTAATTCTGCATTAGTGTTGCTAAGCAGCTTCTTAATAACAACTTTTATGGGTTTCTCTGAGTTCAGATTGAAGCTGTGAAATTGCATTACTCTAGTTTGGAGATATTTAGTGAGAAAACGATAATGATCAATTTCGTAAATCCTTATAGTTAATGATCCGCCTTTCATATTATGTTCCCTCACATGTGTTACAAATCCTTTTGTAAATCCAGTCATAGCCGGAGCACCGTCTACGTAAACGGCAAAGCCCAAATTCCACGAAATTTTCACCTCTTAGCAATCCAAATTAATTTCAACGAAAATATGTTTTCTTGTTATGAAATGAGATATTTCACGACAGCATAACTAATTAATTATATCATTTCCTTGAATGAATCGAACGAATGCAGTTAAGCGTGCTTTTCCCTAATATCAATGCTTCGTCGATTTGCAGAGCAAACTTTGAATTTGCAAGAGTTTTAATAGTGGTTTCTTCAATATTTCGAGACAAGTCTATAAGTCAGCGATGAATCGTGTCATCTGAAATTGCTGTTTTACAAATATTAGTTTCTACTGATTCACCCATCATTCTTTTTACGACTTTGTGACAAGCGGGTAATATAATCTCTTCAGCCAAATTATAAGGTTTTAATTTAAGAGCAATTAATCGCAGCCACTTCGTAAGAAACTATCTCAGTTTTTTCAGACGCACTAAATTGCTTTTCAAAAATGTTTATTTGTTTGAGCCTTACAGATAACGATTTTTGAAAGTACCTTTAATCTTTTGATGCAAGCGAAGGATGATTAGTGAGCAAGTGGTGCTGGAGCTTGCGCGGAACCGTAGCATTTACAATCACACACCACACATTCGGTAAAAGTTTGATCATTTTCCTTTGCAGATGTAAATGAAAATTTTAAAAAGGTGTCATTATACTGGTCATGAGCTTTAGATTTTTTGGAGGAGGAAACATCCATACTTCTACTGAGAAAGGTCTCCTAAGCCTGATATATCACTAACTTCATAATAATCCTCGTTAAGCTTTCTTATTTTATACACACTACAGTCTGTCTATCACAAGAACAATTCTCGACAGGTAGTTTGCACTTGTCTCTTGCTGTAGAACCCAGACCTGATCCATTTTTCGTACACGTGTCTTAAAGAATCACTTTTCAGTTTGACATCTTATTGCACTTAACGAAGAACTGACTGCCTAAAAACCTATCCTTTCCTTCCAGATGGGCCCAACAGCGGCCGAGCGGTAAAGACGCTGAACACTGGTAGTTCGGTCCGAGGTTCGAATCCCGCGAACGGGCTGGCTGCATGGGCGTTTTCGTGGTTTTCCCCATGTGTAACGTGTATACGAGCCAGTTTCCCTTAAAGTCCTCCACGAAGGCATCCCTCCCTTTAGGCAGATAGCCCTCGTGTGCTTTGCCATAATTGAATAACCTAACCTTCCAGATGACCTATCCTTCCAGACTTGGCAAAAACAAAATATCAACAAAACATTTACTTGGCTCCTACTTGAAATATACTAACCCTGTTGCTTTAACGACGCCACTAACTAGCTAACTGAGCTATTCGCTTGGTAGAGAGACAGTAGTAGACTAAATTAGTACACCGGTCATATCGGCGAACGTTGGCATTGGGAATAGGATGAAATGACAGGGAGATCATTTCTATACATACACTATAGAGGGATTTCGACTATGGGTGAGTATCAATGAATCAAATTTTATTTAACTTTTTCTGCAAACGATATGCAACTAAGGCGACAACATGTGAACATCCTCCGTATTAGGTGGGGTGGGAGGCCGGATATTGTCCATAGAAAACCTCAAAAGAAATAAGACCACTCTGCTGCTGCGCCACGGGGATCTCAATCGCGCGACGCTGACTTTTTAAATGAGAATTCTCTCATAAAAACCTCCGACGCTAAATCGTGACACTGGACGCTCGTTCTCACCTCAGGTCTGAAGAAAAAAAATCAGCTTGAGAAAAAAATAACCTCGTACAGTTTAAAATAAACAAAAAAGTAGTCAAAGCAAAAGTTGTAGAGCCATTAGGACATTTTGAAGCAGGAAGACGCGAGAAATGAGCAACGCCCTCGCCGGGACTCCAACCACGGACCTCTCGAATACGCGCTAGTGTGCTGGCCATTACACCACGAAGGCATGCTAAGAAGGCGGGGGAAATACCTTATAAAGTTACCTCAAATAAAGCTGAAAACATCGCTGATTTCAATTTCGTTGGAACTAGTTTAATATTGTCAAACCATTGTTGCTACGATAAACGCAGAAGCTGTAGTATTTCCAGTGCAAGCTGGAATAAGAGATCGAACAAAAAAAAATTTGGAGTTGGAACACGTTTTCCTAGTTTTGAAGGCAATGAGTGGAAGTAACATCGTTAAGCACATTATTATGTAAAAAAAATTCCGGAACTCCTAGAAAATCCAAATCGAAAGGCAATTCAGAGTGAGCAGTAATTTTGGATTCTGAAAAACGAAAATTTGGGTTCTTATTTCAGGAATCAGAATCAACTTTAGAGCTTTTCACGTCCTATAATTTACATACCTGATCTGTTCCATTGCCCTGAATTTTAAAGAGCTTCCGATTTATTCTATATAGACAAAACCGCACTCACAAGGAATTTTTGTAAACGCGCTTCTCTCTGTCGCTCGTAACTGATAAATGTTGAAAATACAAATAATCTTCGGACAGTTACATATAGTTAATATTAAATGTTGTATGCATATGTTTTTCACGGACATATCAGGCTCTAAGAAGAACAATTCTTATCGTTACATATCTCAGGACTTAAATATTTCATCAAGGGTAAAAAGCGTATTGTCACCTATATCAGACTTATATGCCAGCGCTATTTTCTACTTCATGGGTAAGGTGAAATTTGTATATCCGATCCAATTCAGATCATGGAGGATAAACAAAAACAATCCCTTAGGACTATTCAACACATGCTAAGGTATACCTGTAGAGTCATTAGACTTATTTCGAAGCAAATATGAAATTTTAGAAATGCCGTCACTTAGACCGGAATTCCGGACTTTCCGATTGCCAGCTGCATTACAGCTATCAATGAGCGTGCGTCCATGGACATGCTTTCAACTATACCACTAAGGTACGCTATGGGGAGGGAGAAAATATTTTACATATTCCTCCAGCTAATGGGCGACTGGACACGAGAAGACGCAATTGCCGAATCCTAGTGGTGACGAATTTACCCACCGTATTTTATTCCGGTCGTTATTTGTATACAGATTTAGAATTCTTATGAATAGGAAACGGGATAAAGCACTTATACTTTCGCCTGAATTCAAACTCCGGGGCCTTCTAGTGCTAGCCGGACGGGTTCAAGTTACATAAAGGAGGAATGCAATGAGAGAGAAGAAATTCCTCACTCACTAACCAAGCTTTTTTTGTCGTTTCGGTCTTAATTCGCTGATACATCTTTTAATACTGCACATTATTAAGCATTTTAACACTAAAACTATTTCATGTTCTTTTACGCAGTTACTTCTGTTCATTCGCACAGTTTTGTAAAACTCTAATGGAGTCTAAATAGGTCTCAGATTCGTCAGTTGAGTGGCGTATCTTAGATCTAAGAGGTATATTATGTCAGCCCCTCACTCCAGTCAATTTTTATTTTTAAAAATTAGAATATTCATATTTCTCAGTAGTTAAATAAATTATTTTTAAAAGTTTAAGACTTTTACCTTTGAGTCATGCTGTCATCTACACATACAAAATAATCTGTTAACAGATCTATTTGATTGCTTCATTCATAAGAATTTATCAAATAATTTATTTTCGGAATATCCCCAATTTATTTATAGCTACATCCGAACAGTCTCATAGGAGTTCAACTGCAGTAATCATGTGAATCGAAACTGCATACTATTTTGAGGGCAAAATAACGTGTTTATAACAAAATGCCATATTTACAAAAAACATGGTCAAGTTTGTCTTAAACAAAGCATTAATTTATTTTATAAATAAATTTAGGTGAAGGGTAACTTACCTGCATATAGCAGTTACAAAACCTGTTTTGGCCTTTTAGCTTTATTATTGAGCATCGCTTTCCTTGCACTTACGTCACATACAGTTCAGCAACAAAAACCCAAAATTTTTAAAAGCTGAGTAGCAGTATAAGTTTAGAGTTCCCGATGTAGACGGTTAGAGTTCGCGATGCTGAGTTCCCATGCAGTATAAGTTAGATGTTCTCGATGCGAATCATCGATGATGATTGCGATGGTTTTGGCATTCATTTTCATATTTTCTCTAGTCTTTTCTCACTTCATCATATCAGTATTCAGTTTTCTGAACTGCCGAATGCACTGCATTATTATCTTTTAATTCTATGGTTTTTAAGTATTGGGAAGCAAAATGGTACTGTTCTGTTATCAGGACCGGAAATGTATGAATTTATACATACATTTCTGTATCCGGTCTTGATAACAGAACAGTACCAGCAAGATCAAGACTTAGTATCTAAATGTCCGGCATTATTATAAATTAAATTAATATTCAGTTTTCATAGTAAGAAAGCTAATAAAATAATTTTCCTCTGTTCTTATTAACTTTATTTTATGTGTTTACTGTATTTATTTAACATCACGTTCCTCACTTACGCCATGTAATATTTAATTCAACAAAAAAAATCACAAAATATTTAAAGACAGCATATGTTTAGAATTCTCGATAAAGTGTTAAAGGTTGCCATGCATATTTTCGTATTCGCTAGGTTATTTTTTTAAAATCAAGCTGCTAGCGCGGCCAAACACCTAAAACAGTTATCATAAAAAAGAAAACGTATACAATGATTTTAATGAACCCAGCTTGAGTAATTTCATAAAAATATTAAATATTTCTAATTAGACATCTCATGATTTTACTACATGATTATTTTAATTAATCATATTAAAACGTGGGGGAAAATGTTCTAAAAAACTGTCTTTATCACTTTTAAAGCGCTTAATTTATTACACAGAAACCCTGCAGATTAAATTTCAAAGTATCTTAGACATAACCGAATGGCAAAACGCTTCCGCAAGGAAGATCAGCGTATTTTATTTCCGGCCGCGGCAACGTATTGATTTCATAGATAAGAGTTTGTCGGTTTAAATTGAATCATAAATATCTTATATTTTTTCGAATGGCAACAGTCTAGCTTCCTGAAGATAAAAAAAGGTTCATTTCGGGCAATGTCCACTGCCCGCTTTCAAATCGTCGAGTTTGTTAATCAAAACTTCATTATTAATGTTTTACAAAATGTGAAATAAAGGATAAAACAAATTCAAAATTCAGTCTTCCAGGTGCACATGTACGGGTTGAGGGCTACGTTATTCAAAATTTGATGTCTCTAGGTACCGTTGTTTTCTCATAATGCGAGGAACAAAAATACGTACATACGGATTCTTGTTTATTTAATTCCTTTAAAAACAATATAGGTTGATAATGTTTGTGAAAACTATTTTAAAAGTGATACGCCGTTTAGTGAATGAACATAGAATTCCATTTCGAGACTAATAGCCCCTTTTGAGCTAAAAATGTACGCCGATACATTAACACTGTATCAGAAATTCTAAATATTCGCAGTTATGTTGCTTTTGAAAATTCTGTGATTTTGCTGTTGAATTCTAGGAAACGTAATTTCGAAGAAAGCGATGCTTAATAATAAAGTTAAAAAGACAAAAAAAAATTATGTTATCAAGAGAGTGTTTGTGACTGCTCAGAGAGAATATAGAAACCTTAACAAAACCTCTGGTTCGACTTTAAAATCTGAATCCTTTCAGATTTTTTTTCTTTTATTTTCTTTATATTAACATAAAGCTTAACAACTTCTTAAAATGTTGTTTTAGGATCTTTTTCGCATCTATTAAAATACATTTTTCTGTTGCTAAGGTAACCAAATACTCAAGCATATAGGCATATGCTTGAATATCTATGAGCGGATCATATATGCATTAAAAAAATCTTGTTTCTTTCTTCCTCATTTTCTACTAGCGGAATTACCCGATGCCAGTTAAATTAAATTGAGAGTAATGCATCTAACAACAGAGAGAACGATACAGCTGAAATCCTTCTGCAATAATGATGCAAAAAATAAGATTCATAGTCATACATTTTTCACTCTGATGCGATATGGAACCCAAATAAAAAATTTCTATAGAAATTAAACTTATTCTCTCTCATTATATCAGCAACAATGGCACCCAGTTTTTAATAATTTTTGTCTTTCTAATCAAATGGTCGTAAAAGGTCAAATTCTATCCAACATTTCACCTATATTCAATTTTAGTCGATTTAATGTTGTAAAACTTTTATCATAATTGATCAGAAATTAATAACGTGAACAAACAAACAAGCACACAAACAGGCAATCTTCTTTATAAAAGTAGATTTGCAAAACTTACAAATTTTTATTAAAAAAATCTACGATTTGAAAGCGAGCAGTAGCAACACATTTCGAAATAAAGCGTTTTTATCTCCAACGCGCAAGACTGTTGCATTTGGGAAAATGAGTGAGAAAATTAGTGTTTTTATAGTTTTTAATTAATATCTCGGCTGATTAAAGTTGTACGAAGATGGGAGCAGTCGAAATGCCTTCCTACGAATTTTTGGAATCGGGAATAATGTATTTAATGTTTAGCAATTCTATTTTTATTTCATCGTAAAACTTAGAATTTTTTTTTATTGACGATAACTATAGGAGTGACTGAGTTAATTAGAGGACAACCAAACACACAGACTTTCTTCTTTATATAGATAGATATACCAAAATAGTCCTTGTGAAATTTGATAAACCAGGAAAGTTTGAATATCCTTTCTTGTAACGTACCTGAGCAGCATACGGATTTTATTTGTCACATCAGTCATTTTATCGTGCATAATTTCAACAAAACATGTGCATGATTGGTATTGATATGGAATCTAAATTTAAGTCCTACAACCAGAGCAAAAAAATTAGCGAATTATCGCTCGATCTGAAATAATATTACAAGACATGCGAAAGCTAATATAACCTTTTTATTTAATCTAAACTTTTAACATAAAAGTCACGACTTGTGCTACAGATAAACCACGACTTGTAGCGATGTAAATTAAACAATAGCAGTCAAATAAATTTAATCGTTAATCAGAGTCTAAGACTGCGCAAGCAATAAACTAAACTATAGGCTGGTTCAACTAATTTTATCGGCGCATAAGTTTAAAGCAAATTCTAAAATGAAAAATGCCAAAGCTGGAAAAATTACTTTAAGATAGAGTTGGCAAAATTCTAACGGCCCTATGCGAGTGCCGAAAGTTCTCTCTCTATGCGATTAAAAGCCTCTCTATGCGATTAAAAGCAATGGTCATTAAAAACTTCATTGATATATGAACTCTTATATATGAACTGATATTAGTTGTTTCCAAGAGCTCACTAGCATTGACAAGTTGGTCAAGAGTCATACAGCTGTCTTCTTTTCTGCTTATACTAATTGAAAGAAGGTGATGTATTTCTCCCAAGTCTTTGATTTTGAATGTGGCTGCAATATTGTCCTTAAATTCCTGAATGATGAAATCTTTGCTGGACATTACAAGGAGATCATCCCCATACACACCTACAATTAACTCCTTTTCTTTATTGAAGTAAACACAAGGATTTGCTCTAGATCTTGTTTGGTTCGCTGATTTCAGAAATTTATCGAGGCAGATATTCCACTCTCTCCCAGACTGATGAAGCCCATAAAGGCTTCTCTTTAGCAAGCAAACTTGTAATGTGTTTTCTCGTGCAGACTCACTGTCTGTTCTGTGAAAATTGTCTCACTCAATTTTCCATTTAAATAGGCTGCAGTAATATCCAGTTGATAAACCTGCCAGTCTTGCGCAACTGAGAATGCTAATAAAGTTCTAATTAATTTTGTTTTTATTACAGGAGAAAACGCCTCTTTGTAGTCAATCCCTTCGACTTAGGTGTAGCCACGAGCACTTAAACGAGCTTTATATCTTTCTACTTGTCTATCTTTGTTAAGTTTTCTCTTGAAGACCCACTTGTATTTCACGACTCACCTTCACACGACTCAGAGTTGGGAAATTTAAAACAAAAGTAAACTTGGGACATAGTGCTTAGGCCTTTCCTAAGCACTATGTCCCAAGTTTACTTCGTTTTAAATTTCCCAACTCTTCTTCCATGGCTAACTTCCATTTTTCTGCATCTGGACTAGTTAATGCCTCTTCTAAAGTTTTAAGATCATTCTGGAAGGCTTTCTTGGGTGTTAAGCCTTCATTTTTCTGTTTCTTGAATTGTCAGCTGCAGTGCATTCCACTTGTAATTCTATTTATTTCTAGAGGATTTTCTTCGTAAATCTCTGAATTTTACATGATATAATCCTTTACTTAGGTGCTGAAATTTGTCTTCTGGGTCGAGTCTCCTTTTCTGGTATATCCTCCACATCCGTCTTTTCCTATTGAGAGCCTTTGTCTATTACTTTATTTTCAAGTTCATCATCCTGAGATGATTTTCTTTCAGAAACTTGTTGCAGAGGCAATGTTATAATGTTTCCTATCATAAAAGGTTTCTCTTCAGATATGACATCTCGGGCACAGATTACTGTACTGGTTTCTTTGATGTAAATGCGGTACCTTTCATCTCCATCATACCCAAGGAGATAGCCTTTAGTTGCCTTTTTGTCCATCTTTCTCCTCTTCTGAACTGGGACATGAGCATAGCAAGTCGATTCAATGATGCGCATGTGTTTTATTCTGGGTTTCTTTCGCATCCATAATTCATAAGGACTTAAATTAAGAACTCAAGACTTGACTATCCTATTCTGTATGTAAACTGAAGTACTGACGAACTCTGCCCATAAGGAAGTTGGAAGTCTACTTCTTCATTCGAGTATTTGTTGTATGCCCAGTTCAGAAGAGGAGAAGTTTGGCTATTTCTAGAACTGTTCTGTTTTCTCGTTCAGCACTGACATTTTTTCTGGTGTATATGGAGCTGTGAGCCTCTGGGAGATTCCATGTTTGTTCAAGATCTTTCGAACGGCTTGATCCACTATTGTCACTGAGGGTTTCTTTAACCTTATGCCCTAAGTTCTTAGCTTGAGCTATGAAATTTTCAAGCATATCTTTTACTTCTGATTTGTGCTTTAAGAAACTAAAGTATCGAAATTTGGTGTAGGCATCTTTGAAGATTGCAAACTAACGGTATTTCCTAAATGATTGATCAAATGGCCCGCAAATATCTGTCGAGAGCAATTCTCCAGATTTTGTAACCTCTTTCCTGGTTCCAAACTTTAAATGGTGGGATTTTCCGTATACACAAGCTTCACATAATTTCATATCAGACTTAATATTCAACCCTTTCTCAACAGTGGCCTTTACATGCCTTTTATCTTGATGACCCCATCGTTCGTGATAAAGTTGGAGAGTTGATTCATTATTCTCAGTCTTGTTTATATCAACGTGAGTTTCAGGAACTAAAGTCTTCATCACGGCTTTGAACAGACCCCCACCAGCATTTCTTATACCATGCAGAACTATTTCACCATCTATTTGTAAATAGCAATTCTTAAATGTTGATTCAAACACACTGTTTTGATTTCTATCTTGAGATGCTAACACGGAAAATAGATTTTTACTTAATTTCTAGAACATACCAGATATTTTGAAGATGTTTGATTTGATTCATCCGATTTACAATGGTCATTATCTTGATAGTGTCTTTTCCAATTGCTGGTAATGACTTTCCAT
This sequence comes from Stegodyphus mimosarum, assembly GCA_000611955.2. Lineage (NCBI taxonomy): Eukaryota > Metazoa > Arthropoda > Arachnida > Araneae > Eresidae > Stegodyphus > Stegodyphus mimosarum. The sequence continues at coordinate 619,359 of KK121684.1, read as the reverse complement.
TTGCACAGTGATGCTATGAGGAAGCTTAAATATTTCAAAGTCTATAAAGTAGTGACTGTTATTGACTACATGCTTTGAGGCCCCATTATCAATAAAGTAATCATCAGAATTTGTTTCTGCAGAAAATATTGCCTCATCTACAGCTAGAAGTGTCATATTTGTAGCAACACTGTTCTTACTTTCCTTGTTTGGCCCTGTATATGGACTAGGTTTTGGTTTTCCATCAGCTATCCATTTCTTGCATGTTCTGACCAAATATCCTCTCTGGTGGCAATAATTGCACTTGCTATTGTTTTTCTTGTTAATAAATGATTTCCGCTTAAATTCTGAATTTGCTATCAATGCTTCCTGATCTAAAGTTTCTAAAAAAATTGGATCTTTCCTTAATTCTCTTTCATGGGTGCACAATTGTGTGGTTAGTTCGTCTAAAGTTCTGTTTTCATCACTAAGAAGTAACCAACTCGATTTGAAAGTACGATAACTGGGAGGAAGAGTATCCAATATTTTATAAATCAACAGCATTTCTGTCAGTCTATTTTCTTCCTTATTTTCAAGTCCAGTGTTCAGTTCATTCCATAGATTTTTCAATTTTGAGAAATGAGCTGCCATATCATCATTTGACCAACTGAATTTGAAGAACTGTAAACATACGTTATAAAGTTGGTTATCGGACGAATCTTCAAATACTTTGTGAAGTTCCAGCCAAATGTCTCTTGCACTGTCAAATCTCATTACCTTTTGTAAAGTATCTTCAGTCATGGAGTTCGTAAGAACCATCACAGCGCAATTATTGGCTTTATTAAAAACCTTCATGTCATCTCTGAATCTCTTTCACATCCCTTCGTCTGCCCATGATCAGGCTCCACTGGCTTCTTCAATTTTCCTTCCACGACTTCTAAAGCGTTTTCGTGATAATTTAATACGAACTTAATTCGATAGTTCCAAATAGGCCAATCACTTTTTCCGCATAACGGCTTAACCGATATCTTTGCAGCTTTCATTTTTGCGAACTAATTTGCCGACTCACGTAAGGCTTAAGAACTGCCGTGTCAGGCTTACGAACTGCCGCTAATGTTTGTCTCCACTTTGCTCCTAAATTTTCCCGCGCAGGTATAGGATCCTGGGCCCATAACCTGATGACGTCTAACGTTAGGAATGGAGACAAATAAATAAGCAGAGATGCATCTGGATTAACATATACTGAAAATACGAAGTCATTATAAGTGTCGCGAGCGACGCATGCTCCGCTCTTGGGGAACGGATCGAGCCTCCAGACCGACAAGTATAGAAAAAAAAATTTTGAAGTCTGCCTTTGAGAACTGACAACGATGAGTGTATGTGTATAGAACAATGTTAAGTAGGTTAGAAGCGTATTTTTGTTGTTGTAATGATCGATATATTGTTACTGTTTTGTGTGAAGTGTAAAATAAAGTGATTCGTGCAAAATAGTGTCAATTTTAGATGAGTTTGAAATCTAGTCTCCCTAAGCGGCGGACCAGAATCGAAGAATGAGGATCATAAAGGTAAGCAACTTCTCTTCATTTGCTTATCCAGAATTTTGAATAAACTGTTTTACTAAAATAAAAATAAGCACAGTAAATTTTTCATGGTAAGCATGGTAGAGTAAAACAGTGACAACAACTGCAAAACGTTGCCAAGAGAAAGAAATAAAAAAGTGTTGCCACACATGTTGCAAAATACAAATGGGAAATATAATCATAAGTTAAAAGTTATCTGCAACACTCTGTAGCAGTGCTAGAGAAACTAAAGCATTTAAAATCAAAGCATCGGACAGCGAGGACAAGTTGGGTGCTCCAGAGTTTGTCTTTTGAGTTATGTGGTTTCTCTGGTGAGCTGGACCGATACCAGAGCATGAACAGCCGATGCGACTGAAGCAGGCAACAGAATTATGGGCGGCAAAAGTTTTAGAATTATCGAAGGAATCGGGCTGCAGAATTTTGGAGTCGCGAAGTTTGCACCGGGCGGCAAAATGTCTAGCCCTGGTGAAGATGTACGATTTTTTCACATAATTCGTATTATCAGAGGAATATGGTAGGAAGGGTAATAAAATTAAATGGTATTTTCTTGTCAAAGTGGCCAATACTGTTAAAGTGGACAAAAGCATTGAGCAAACATTGATAGCTTGCATAATTGTTTATCAAATTTGCCTTCTGCCTATCTTATATTTTTTTCTCGCATAGCCTTCTGTTTTAGTCTTTCGAGCAGAAAGACCGTGAATGTGAAGGATGCACCATAGAAGCTTCTGTACATTACCTTATGTTTTTGCGTATGATTTTATCGTTATAGCATAGAAAATGATGCAAGCGCCGATGGTTCAGGTTGGTCCTCCAATGCATCCTAGTATGCAAGGACAACAGCCGCCTCCACCTCCTCAACAAACTCAAGTTCAACCAATAGAACTCAAATATGACAGTGTAAATAAAGTGAAGACTCTTATTTGGTCCTTGAAGGATTCATTCGCTGTAAGTTATATGCTCTGTTTGAAAATGTTTATAGTAATCTAGTGTAGAAAATAAGTTCGAAACATGTAAAGTAATACAAAAGGTAAAAAGCTGCACGCATATATTCGTCATGACATGTATATTTAGGTACTCATCGGGACCGGATTCAGAAATGTATGCATGTGTGTATGGATGTATGTTTTCATGTATGCATGTATGTAAGTACGTACGTGCGTAAGTGTATGCGTATATTATGTGTATACACAGACATACCTGTATTTCTGAATCCGATAACAGAAGAGTACCTATATTTCTTTAAGCGTTTCTCCTGCGATTTCTGTTTTATTAAACTGAGATGGAATCCATTGTTAATCAAATGTTGCATGAGTTTGATTAGTTTTTTATTATAGAATTAATTTCATTATTTGTTATAGAATAAATTTCAATGGTGTGTTTAACCTTATTTTTTTTTTTTTTTTTTTTTTCAAATGTGGTAGAGTCTGTGACTTAGGCAAGTTTCATATTTTATTGTTTGAAAATTCTAAACATTGTGGAAAATGACTTAATGAATATTCTCCCTAACCTACCTTTAATGTCCTACTTTAAAGAATCATATTATCATATTTTTTTTTAATGGGAGTGCAAGTAAAAGTGAAATATATGTGTGTGCATGGTATCTAAGATAAATACTTCTTACAACCGCAGGGCCAATGGCAATGTTTTTAGAATTCAGAGATGCATCAAGCAAAAAAATTTAGCAGTGCCAGAATTTCTAGAATTTAGAAGAGGCACTGGGCAACAGAATTTATGAAAGTCTAAGTTTTAGAATTTAGGAAGCCACTGGACAGCAGACTTCAGGACTTTGTCAAATTGCACCAGCGGTAAAATACCTATCACCAGTCCTATAAATATTTTCAGTGCATGTTAGATTAATTTGATGGCTTTGATTATTTATTATGTTTGGTTAGCACACTTCGTTATTAAATATTAGACAAAATTCAAACTTAGATGTACTTTGGTTTTACTGGAGAGTTGTGTGCCTCTCAGAGTACAGCGTAGAAGCTTTCATCTTCAAAATTTTACCTACTGAAATTTAAATTAGCATCTTTCCTTCCCATATATATTTTCATTTAAAAGTCATAAAATATTTTAATATACAATGTAACAGAGTAGAAGATTTGGAAGTTTAATTGTTTTCTTTTCAAATAACAGTTTTTTCAAATCACTTTTGTATTATGCCATGTAAAAGTTTTAGTATTCACCAAAAAATATCCACCTGTATATTTAACATATAACAGGTTAAGTAACTGTTTTCTTTCAAAATAAGAATGAGAAATTAGGTTGAAGGAATCTTATTTACTGATATGTGATATTTATGGTGCTTTCCCATTTAGCAGCATCATTGACCTTGTTGCCAAATTGCATTACATTTAAGCCATTTTGAAGATATTCAGCCAATAGGCAGTATTTGAATGCATGTGTTAGTAGCTTTACATTAAAATTAGTGCATAATTTCGAATACTTAAAATGCGTATTTGAATACAGAGCCTACTCAAGTTAAAATCAGTCAACCATTTGTTATAAGTTTAACCAGCCCTGAATTTGGGAAGGGAGGCTCCCATTTCTTAGAATGAAATTTTTCCAAATTTGGCAAATTTCTGTATAACTAATTCAAATTCAAAACTTTGTAAAAAAATTCTTTTTAATTTTTAAACTAATGTTAAAAGACTTGAGTAATTAAATTAAATTAAAAAATTTTTTTAATCTTGTATTTTTAATGCACTGCAATATAGAACTCATTTCTTTTTATATACATATTTCCAACAAATATACATTCTTCAAACTAATACCAAATGATGATATTCTGAATATAGGTTTGTAAATATTGCATATGTAAACACATTTTATGATTTACCTCTTTCAAGTACCATGTAATTGTTTATTCATGGGAAATAATTTAAGCATATATAGAAATTAAGAACTGCATATTTCTCATTTGAAACATGCCACAAAGTTAATTTCTGACTATTTTTTAGTATAAAGAAAGGAATGATAAATTAAGAAATTACACTGTTAAATACAGTATTTTAATTATATGCTTTGATTCTTGATCAGTTACAAAGTATCATTATTCAGGTCCTGTGATTACTACTTCGAGAATTCCTACTAAATTGCCACTGAAAATTTTTTTCATTCTCAGCAACCTCTTTGTCACTTTGTTCACTATTGAAAGCGATATTTTCTGAATTTGGAATCATACTAAATATTTTGCTGACCATTAGTTACTTAATAATTGGGCATTGTCATCACAATGAAAAACTTCTTTTGTATTGACTTCATTTATTACCATTTCTCCTCATTTTCTCACAAATTCAATTAATTGGAAAATTTTGCTTTTTATTTGTGACATCTGGAAAACCTTCAAATTCGCTGCAAATCGCAAGCATCAGCACTCTCCTCATGTTTTATTCTGAAAAAATATCAAAAATATGCAGTAAAGCAGGAATAAGATTTCTAAAAAGAAAAAATTATTGTTGCTGGTCCAGATGTTTATCTTTCACTTTTATTACTTAAAATTGGATTTTTATTGCTATGTCAATTTGCTAAGAGTTTTTCTTCTGTCAAATTATGAGTTAGTGCACATTCTTTCCAGTTTTGATTTAAGTAATTATGACTTTCTTTAAAATGTGTTACATAAATGTGAGAAGATTTATAATACACTGAGAGCTTAGAAGATGTCAAATTCTGGACACACAAAAATTCTGTATAGTTGAGCGTATAACAAAGAGAATTCACATTAGGAAAACCAAATCAGTGGGGAAAATTTCCACTCTAAAATTCTAAAAGTAGTCAGCTTATTTGTTACCCACTTGAATATTGAAAACCTACATCTAAAGTTATATGCGATTTCGAAAATGGCAAGCAGCGCAGGTTTAAAAAAAAAAAAAAAAAAAAAGAATTTTAATTAAATTATAATTATCATTGAAAATTATTATTAAACATATTCAGACTGTGCAACATATTCAAATATGAAAAAACATTCATAATGTGATTATTTATTAAATCTAGGCAATAAATTATGTCCTGTGCAGTTTCACAGTTCTGTAAGGCAATGCTATGTCTTCTGTCATCAGCTGTTAAATTGACATCAAGGAATTTTTCATTTAAATTAATCCACTGAGTTTAAAGGCATTAAAAATCAAAACTACTGTAGTTTACTCATTGCTACATGAGCCCTGACCAGTCAGGGGCCATCTGCGAGATCACTCCATTTATAAATTTCCTTTTGTGCCAATTATAACAAATTTTAGTTAGTCTATATTTTAGGATATCCCTGTATTATCGCCAAGTTGTTTCATTTACACTAACCTGAGTAGTTCTATGTTATGAAAACCCTATTATGATGTGATTGGTTGCATGATTGCAGTGAAATTGACCGACAGGAAAATATTTGTAAGGACTTATTTATATGTCGGATGTTGGTTAGGAAGTATATTTCTTATTTTATGCTTTATGTCGTAAAATGCCTGCTGGTGGTACAATTAACGTGAAGATTTTGTACACTTTAGAACGATTGGGAAACCAACTGGTTGACTGGTGTGTAAATGAACATTGAAATGGCTTTGTTCACCTCTTGGTAAATTATGCAGTGAGATTTAAGGATTTGGAAACTGGAGCTCATATCAACACTATGGGAGGTATGTGGGGTGTAATAAAAAGGGATTTTCGAAAGAAATGCCATTGACATTTCGGCAGTACAGAGAATATTTTTCATTTTTACTTTTGTGAATTTATGTGGCAACAACAGTATACAGGTTCTAGTTTAGATAATTTTAAATAGTTTTGGGATGCTGTTAAGGAATTCTTTGTGTCTCATATACTGAAGAAACAAATTTTTAAACAAGGTAAATCGATATTTCTTTTGCATATTGCATAGATTACATAACATGTATTTGCATTCTTATGTTATTTCCTTGTTTGATTTAAAATGCAGTTTATTGAGATTGTATATTTTTTGTTTTAATTGTGTTTTATTGCATTATGTTTTGCATGCCATTTTACTGGGGAGGGTGTTGGACGTAATAGGAAGGGCACCAAAAAATCGACACTTTTTGCCGAGGGGTTCCCTGAAATATATTTCCACCCAAATTTTATTAGTATTCTTGTTTTTTTCGGGGAGCGATTTTTAGAACTGCAGTTTACAGTCTCACAGATGGCTGTTGTATATATGCATCAAAAATTCATATGATCAGTTTTACTGATTATTAATCAGGATAATTACTGTTATTATGATTATTTAACTTTCAGGTATGTTTTAAAGACTTATTCCTGTATGACCTGGCATTCTTAAATTTTATGTGTGGCTATATTAAAATAATAATTTGTTTGTGTACTTAAATTTGGAAAGTAGTATTTTGAATTTTTTTGTAATATTGATTTATTATTATTATTATTTTAGAATGTTATGAAGGTTGCTGGTGCTCGAGTGAATCATATGGCTGCAGGGTATGAAAATTTATTGATTTTTCGTATTTAGTATTAAGAAATGCTGAATCATGTCTTATAAAAATTGTGGATTAGAAACGTTCTTAATAAATAGAATAAAAATTTAATATGAGCATCCAAAATGTCCCTGTTCATGTGGTAATGCATTTTCTAAGAAAACTGCTGTTCATGCAGAATGCTTTTTGAGGGGCTTATGAAATTACCAAAACCTGCCTTTAGAATCTGTTTTCTTATATGTATTGTTTTTTCATACTTTGAATAAAAAATTTATTTATAGTATTAAGATTCTCTGACGTCATGATATCATAAGCTAATATCATGGTATTGCAGCTGAAACTGCTGTTTGTATTGCTAGATGATGGGTGATAGGATGGTGTCATAGGAGACACAATGGGAACCACTGATAAATATTTTGCAATGTGTATAAGAAAAATCTCATCGAAAGGTTATGTTAAACATCAGTTAAATATTATGACTCCACAATGAACTAAACCAGTGGTATTTCAAGTGGTGTTCCGTGGAACTTTGGGATTCTGTGAATCAAACCCAGTGTTCCACAAGTCAAAACAAAAACTGAAAAAGAAAAGTATAAAGCATTAAGAATAATTCGCTAATGTTTATTAACTAAAAAATATGAAGATCCATTTAGTTATAGTTTTGTTTTAAAACTTAAGGTACAATTATCGTATGTCAAAAAGAAAGACATGTAATATTTTGCAAAACCTAATGGTTTTCTGGTGGGAAATGAATTGAATATGGATGGGAGTATAAAAAGTATTGCACCTTTTTTGAGTTGAAAAAAATCATAAAAGAGCATTCCCAAGAAGAAAATCTAAGTATAACTGGATAAAAGTATGTTCAAGAACTAAGATGAATTCAGAGCTTTGCTAGTAAAGGAAAGAGAACAACATATCAACAGATTTGACATTAAAATCTAAATTTAAGCATGATCAGCTCCTAAATTTTTGCTGATATTCATGCAGAATACCTAGAAATTTTTCACACAGCTATAAACATTTTAATACCATTTGGAAAAAAATTTCTTAACATATGTGGCTACAAAATATAAAAATAAATGCAGAATATGAAATGCAACTGTACATAATATCAATAGAGCTAAACTTCAACAGTTTGTGTAAAAAAAATGCTAGCACAACCATCACTAAATATAAAACAAGGATAGGTAACATTTTGAGCAAGAGTTAATGCTCTTCATGAGTATATAGTTAGTAACAGTCACTTTACTATTTTCAGTTTTCAAGATCTGTCAAAACATGCACTTAGCAGCTATCATTTTGAGGATAGACGATATTTCCATACTGGATGTGTGTATTGTAATAATGGAAAAAACTTTTAATTTCATAATTTTTTAATTGTAGCTTACCTCTAAACTTAAAGTGGTCAAAAATGGCAGCTATTTAATTTTATTTTGAGCAAATTGATTCAAAAATATATAAATTTTTTTGTAATGCTCTAAGTTCTACATTATATTTTATTAACATTGCAGAAACTTTTATCATATCTCTCATAGAAATTTTCAAAAATAACACTTAACATTATATAACACCTACCATATTCACTTAACCTGCCTATATATATGTTATGGTAAATGTGATTAATCTGGTGATTATATATAATAACTGGTAACTATGCATAATCACCACTAAATGTGGTAAATATGATAAATTTTTGAAAATTTATCAAATTAGCCAGTTTGTTTGCATAATTCCCAACTCGTAATGGTAAATGTAATAAAAGTCTCTAATTTCGTACACTTTGCAAAACGAAAATTCGTTCAGTTTGCACAACTGTTTGGCTTCTATCAACATGTGACAATCACGTGATTTCAGTAGTAGTTCTCATTTCGTTGCTTCTAGACATTTTTTCACTACCCTCTCGTATTTTATAAAATATTTAATAATGGCTGGTATGCTTGAATGTTTTAATTCCAAATTATTTAATATTATGGATACTAAGAAAGAAAACAGTTGTTTTCTGACGAAAGAAAGATACGATGATTTGTTAAAAAAAAATGAATAATAGTAAAAACAAAAGTAGTGGGGAAAAACTGGAAGATTATCAAAGGCTAAAAAGATACAATGTAATGAAAATAGGCAATGTTGAAAACCTATTTTCCTATAAGTAAATACAGCTACAATGTTAGATTTTACGTGTACTTTGAAGAACTTTTTACCATAATCTATGGGGTACACTTATCAATAGGCCATGGTGGTAGAAACAGGATTTTAAAAAAAGTACAAAAACGTTACTACCGAAGAAGTCATTATTTACTTAAATTTATGTGAAAGTTGTCAAAAAAAAACAGGGTACCTAAGAAAGGACTTTGTTGTTAGGCCAGTGGTCTTTCAAGAGATGAACTTGTAGAGACATTAGGTATTTTTGGAAGCAGGAACCATGAAAAATATGCATTGCCTTCGCCGGGAATCGAACCGCGGACCTCTGAAATACCGGCTCAGTGTGCTGACCATTACACCACGAAGGCATGCTAAGAAGGTGGGAGATATACCTTATATACTCCCCTTTTTAAAGGGCGACTAGGGTTTTAGGGGACCTAGTCGCCAAATCCTGGGTGTGGAGAGTCATCATCCACAACCCTTTTAGTTCGGGCGCCACTGTAGAGACATTAGGTATTTTTGGAAGCAGGAACCATGAAAAATATGCATTGCCTTCGCCGGGGATCGAACCGCGGACCTCTGAAATACCGGCTCAGTGTGCTGACCATTACACCACGAAGGCATGCTAAGAAGGTGGGAGATATACCTTATAAACTCAAGATGCCAGGTAGACCTAACTGACATGCAGTCGCAACCAGATAATGACTTTAAGTTTATCTTTCTTTATCAAGACCACTTGATGAAGTTCATACAGTTGCGTGCACTATTTGCAGAAGATGTTACATATCACCTAATTGATATTTTTACTATATTTGGAGCCCCCCAGTGTACTGCAAAGTGACAACAGTCTGAGTTTAGTAACAAAATCGTGTAAAAAGCTTGTGCAATGTGACTGGATCTGAAAATTGTGAACGGAAAATCTAGGTACAGTCAGACTCAAGACTCGGTTCAACGTACAAACCAGGATATTGAAAATATGCTAAGTTCTTGATTGGAAAGATATCACACCAGTAAATGGTCCGAAGGGTTATGTTTTGAACGCAACTTATGAAAAATAGAGCATTTCATGAAGGCATGAAGTGTTCTCTTCATGAAGCAATGTTTGGGACGCCTACAAAATTTGCCTTAAAAACGTCGTCTTTCCCGAATGTCGGTATCAAACATCTTAGAACTGAATAAGCGCTTCAGGCATTAATTGAGACAGTTAATGATGCTTCCAAAAACACCAATAGTGAAATAGAAAACGTTTCTAATATGGACAATAATGATCAATCTCAAAATGACCTTCATCTGAAGTTAATTTTAAGACTCAAAAAGAGAATGAAGTTGTGGTCGCTCTAATCCAAACAGACACTTTATGCAGGCAAAAGCAAGTAAGAAAACATAGAATGAGTCCTAAAGAACAGGGTTCGTACGGTCCTTAAGAGTCCTTAAAAGTCCTTAGGTTTTGGGGAATCGATTTTTGGTCCTTAAAAGTCCTTAATTTCGGCAGAAATCTGCAGAAGGTCCTTAATTTTAATCATCTGAAATTTCTGTCTGTTTTTACGACTGCCAGTTTGAGTGTGAATTAGCATTTTAGAGCAATATTTTTGGCGATTCGCTGACATATATGATTATCTTTTGAATGGGTTCATGTGTTATAATTTGTTGTTATTTCTAATATAAATAGTGGGATGTTCGAGTTTCTAAGCAAGAAGTGAAACATAAGCATTTCGAAAATCATTTTTTTTCTAATGAAGATCTCTTAAACAACTTTTCGCTTTTGGCGATGTGAATTTTTTTATATAATGGTTCTAAATTTGGCAACATATCAACATTTTGGCAATTTTAAGATCAGTTTTTATAGAAAATTTTTAATTCCGAGATATGGGAATTTTTCGACGAATTTTTTAGTACATTGTCACAGTAATAAATTCCATTAATATAATGGTAATATATTGAAATTATATTTAAAAAATAAAATTATAATAAAATATTTTTATTTTTCGCTGTCGTATTATAAAGGTCCATTTTAACAACTTATTATACAATATTTTGAATCTGAGAAATAAACAAGATATAATGCTATAAAACACAATTAACAAAACAGTTCTTACTAAAAGCGAAATTAGCTATGTAATTAATTAAAAATGCCTTCTTTTTAATTTTTTCATAGTAAGAGTTTTTGCCATGTAATTGTCTCAAAATATTCAAAATTCTCAGAATATGCATCAGTTTTCTCTATAAAATTAATTTTACACTTTCCCCCCCGAAAATATTTCTGGCTTTTGGCTATTACAGGATTGGTAGGAATAATTTTTATTTAGGATTTTAGACACTGCAGCTTGGAAAGTTTCAAAGGATTTGAAAGCAAGATTTATAGACCCACCATTCTAGAAGATTCCAGTAATATGTGATAAAATGAAAAATATCTCCATGGAATTAACACATAATGAATGTATTTTACAGAAAGTTTGTGATGAATTTCTTACTTTTTGGAGAACGTCTGGAAGAACAATGAAAACATAGTACTTCAATGTTTTACCTCTGATTACTAGTATATCTTTTTCTTAATATGTTTATCTTCCCTTTTTCTCTACTTTTCACTGGACGCAAGCACGGAAAAATATCAAAAATGCTTCTAATCGTATCTCATGGACAGGCGTTACAGAAATGTATTTTTTTATTAATAAAGAAATTGAAAACTGACAATTTAAAAGATTCATATAATATGAATTAATGCATCATACAGAACTGGCACTAGGCATATTTCCACCTGATGAAATCTCTGTGAATCTTAAATTCTGCTGCCTAGTGCCTTTCTAAATTCTGCTTCCAGTGCCTGCTCTAAATTCTAAAAGTTATGACATTTCTAGATTTTGTTGCTTAGTTTGTCACTAAATTCAAAAATTTCTGCCACATCAACTCTATAACCAGCCCTTACCATATATATATATATATATATATATCATATTTCTTTTGAATTTTGATATTGCTGTAGAAATAAAATTAGCAGCTTTTTCTATACATTCTAAATGCATTTAGTTTTTTTATAATAACAGAAATCCTTAATTAAATCCAAAAATTCTAAAATGAAAAAGAAATGTGTTTGAAGAAAGAGACTGAATAATACATAAAGAAAATTAAATTATTATTATCAAAGATATGTACAATTATTATTATATAAATTACCCAGTTGTTTATGATTTCAGCCTTTAGTATAGTTTCTCATTTCTATTTCCTCATATAACAGAGTTACTGAGCCAGCTTAAATTAAAACTAAATTCTATAGTCTTTGACCACTAGTCCACATTTTTAGTTTGAATTTGACTGTTCTTGTTTAATTACATTACCACGAGCTGTAACTGATTTTGTTAGCATCAGAACATGCCTTTATGTTCTAAGTTCTTTTTAAATAAAAGGCTTATTTAAACCTTTGTCTGACACTGTAGTTACTTTCAGACATAGCGATAATTTGCTTCACGTCTGTCGGGAGGTTTTGGACTATTTAACTTTTACCAGATCAAGTAAAGCCTCATAACTATATTGTAGAGAGGTTGACAAGTTAGGAGATAAAGCACGCAGAAACTAGTGAGAACACTGATTTGCGTATTGAGACAATTTTCTGATTGTTAGAAAACATGCTTAAAGAGAAGGAAATTGATTTAAATTAGCCAAAATGTCTGGGAAGGCTTCAAATTAAAAAGACGCATAAATATTTTGTTGAGTTTTGTTGTTACAAAACATGAATGTTTTGTAGCTTTTAATGTGTAGTTATCCTAATATCGTTTAAGAATCAATGTCATAAATTACATGTACTTTAAACTTTGAAATTTTATTAGATTGTGATTTTAATAGGGCTTTTTTAACAAATATTATTAAAAAAATAAATAAAATTTCATATTGGCTATGTAAATCCATAATGACTAAGGTTATCTAACTACCTAATTTAATTATTTATAACTAACTGCTTACCCTTAAAAATTACCTCTGCATATTAAAGCGAGTTATTGCCTTTCATTAATAATTACTGTGGCCACAAGATAAAACACAAAAATGTAAAAAATCACGTAAAACTTATTCTTTGCATCTAGTGAGACTTAAAACAATACAAAACAACTTACCACCTGTGGTGCTTTAGTGGTTTATTGGACCTACACGAAGCTACGACACTAACTGTGACAGACAGAACCCAGTTAACTTTCAAATCTTGCCAACCGTGCCTACATCAGGCCTTTTAGGTTAGTTCTAATCAGCAGGTCTCTCTCTAGGCAAGCAGCAGCGGTGACAGGGTGATCTTTTATGAATCATACTGAGTATGATCTACTTCTAATTTTAATCTATGCCGCTTGACATAAAATCTGCTTGCTATTTACTAAGCCTCTAGACTGAGCAAGTATGTGACAAAAATGAAGCAATAAAAAATAATCATAAAACTAACTGTTAGCAAAACATAAATAAAATGTCACTTATTTTCTTTCAAATATGTCCAACTATTATAAATGTAAAATATTTAATGCTGCTTGATATATTTTATAAAGTTGATTTTAATTCAAACTTATTAATAATTTTGTTAATTAATTCATGTTTAATAATTATTCATCCTACTTATGGATCTATTTTTTTTAGGATGGTAACAAAAATGAAGTTCAGGCATATATAATAATTTAAATTGAATTTATTTATTTCCCATTTGTTCATAGGTCCTTAATTTTTTTCATAAATGCTCCTTAAAAGTACTTATTTCCATGCACAGAAATGTGTACAAACCCTGAAGAAAATTAAGAATTACAAGCAAAGAAAATGTTGAAGGTTTGAAATCTTAAATTTCCTGCTAGTGAAGTTGGTGACACAGTGAAAGTACAAATACCAGACGTTGACAGAGCAAGAAATGATTCCAAAATTTATTAGCGGTGATATTAGAAGTTCAAAATGAAGGGTTTTATCAATTAGGAATGAAACAAGGAAGACATTCACAATTGTATACCAGAAATCAATTCACAATTTGTAAAAAAAAAAATTATTTTGTTTGACGATGTTCCAGATCTAGCAATATCACTTCGAGAATGCATTAGAAAGACATCTCTTTCTGAATGTAAAAAATCTGGCAAACTTTGCAATTCTAAATGTCACAACAGTCTAATATACTTAAATAAGTAAACTTAAAATATTTAATAATTTGTAGTAATAGCATTTAATGTTATTTGAAAAAATGGTTCCTCCCTCCCCTAGAATATGGGCTTAGTTTTTTTTTTTTTTTTTTTCTGTTTTATACAAGTTCATGTAAATTGTATTTTTTTCATTTCACAACACCTGTCAGTCTCTTATTCAAATTTCATTCAGGCTAAATAAATGTATGTCACTTAAAATAACCATTTATTGACTTTTTAATTGTAAAATATAAAATATTGTAATTCGTGGTCTCTTATGCCATAATGTCTAATGAAAAAATATCTTAGAGTAGTAACTACTTAAAAAAAAACTGCACTCTATTCTGCTGGCCCAATCAGTCATGATATTTATCACATTTACCATTACAAGTTGGAAATTATGCAAACAACCCATTTAATTTGATAAATTTTCAAAAAATTATCGTATTTACCAAATTTAGTGGAGATTATGCATAATTACCAGTTATTATATATATATAATCATGAGTTTATTACTTTTATCGTAATATATATATTATACTTATAAAATAACCTTACGTTTCTGCTGCTGAAATCAACTGAAATTCCGCTTCAGAATAATAAGCTGTGTTCTGAAGAACATGCTTTCAGATTGTATAAGAAATTCAGTAGGTGATTAGTATGATGCTGGAGAAGTAACATAAGTGCTTCAGTACATCAAAGCACTTATGTTACAAGTAATTGTATATTATTGGGGAAAGCCACAACATAAGTCCATACAATAAATTCAAGTCCTCCAATTTAGTTCAGTCACATATTCGTTTATTACTTCATTATAGTTCATTTGTTACTATATAAATTCTTCATTATAGAAGGTGATTCCAGTTGAATGTTTTGGTACTTACAAATTATCCTGTCGACTGTGAAACTGTCGCCAAGCAGCATGATTTATTGCCAGTTATGGATAATTATGATGTAACAACACTAATAACATACACTTTCATTTGATGTAACCCCAATTAATTCTTGATAAGGTCAAGGCCAGGAATAAATGTCAAATGCAATTTTTGAAATTAGTAATTCAGATTCCCGGAGCTTTCATCTGAAAACAGCCAGGATATCATGATGAAAGATTAACTTCTGTTGCTAATACAGCATGGGTGAAAATGGTGGGAGAAAAATCCTAAGTTACTTATCCTGTCAAAAGTGTGTTTAAGGAAAATAACGGCTTTATATTGTTATGAATTTTGTACATAGATAGATAATTTAAGTGAAATTATTGTATTTTTCAGTATAATGTAACATGAAAAGCTTAGAGAAAAGATGCTGTGCCAGAAAAATAAGAATACAGGTGCAAGTCAATTTGAAGTCGAGTTAATGACTGTCTTGCTAATCTGGCGAGATATTGCCAAGGTGGCAATGGTTTTGGCACATAATTTTGTGACATTATGGTTCAGTACCTGTATCACTGTATCAGGTATTGTAATTGAATAACTGTAATTGAACTGCAACCATATCCAGCCAACATAAGCATTCCAGTAATTTTGAGAAGCAGAAAGTGGCTGATGCTATTCGCACCAACATTAAACACGCATGCGCATTGAGTTGTCAGATCCAGATCCGTCATTTTTTAAGGCAGGTTACTACGCTGACATAGTTGATCATTTTTTAATCTTTTGAAAGTTAGCGAGTTTTAAAAGATTAGAAAGGGAAATGTATTCCTTTTATATATATATATATAAAAAGAAGTAACACATTTCCTTTATTTATGTATATATAGAAAAGGACAGATTTTCATATTTGCGATGTTTATCATTTTCCTGCATGGTTGGAATAGTTTAAATGACTGGTTGGGGGGGGCTATGACCTTGTTTACATTTATTGTACTCCTTATAATACATTTAGATTCAAAGATGGGTTTTGCACAATAAAGATTTTAACTTATTCCTTTGAAATTTTTCGTCTGAGAGAAGATATTAAAAATAAGACTGAGTATTCCTGCGTAGAAAATTTAGACGTGAAATAAGTTAAAGGCAATAAAATCAACTATTAAATGAACAATTAATCATATAATACTGGTTATTAACAATTTTGTATGCTTGTTTAATTTTTCTATGGAAATACTCGTCATTTTCGAAATATTAGTCCCAACACATTAATAAATTAAATTTAAATAAATAATGGGCTGGAATTTAAAAGGTAAAAATAGTTTAATGTAAGAGATTTAGATTGAAGAATTTGCACACACAAATGAGTTATCAGATTTTATAAATCTTTGTTTAATAAATAACTTTGATTTTGAAATATGGCATTTGAACCTATAAACATGTGTGGACACTGAAAACGTGATGCATATATAAGAACATTATAATTTTCAATAAGTTTTCTTATTGAATAATAAATTTTGACAATTCTCTGCTATAAGACTAGGGTCTAAGTTTACATAAAAATTTCTCTGTTAAATGAAAGAAAGTAATTTCTGCATCCTTTTTAACAATACATTAAATATTTTTTAACTAATTGCACGTTCTTGATATTAAAACCATCATTAAATCCAGATTTGATTTTATCTTTATCTGAACATTATCATGTATGTAGATTGACCTCGTCTTTGTAAATGATAATTATTACTTGCAAATTATTCTCTTACATATTCACTATACATATTTTGGTGAATATTTTTAATGACACGATGTGTGTTGTACCTCATTAGCTTATTATTTTATTTGTTATAAGATTATACTACATCGTTTTAAGGTAGAATACTACCTATTTGTTTGTATTATATTATATTTCGGAATCTAGCAACATTATCTGTATTTATTGCATCATATTATATATTGTGATCTAGCATATTTACTGTCACATATTTCATTATTGCTACATTGTATATATTATTACGACACTGTATTTATATTATTGTTGTATCATAATTGTATTATTGACTAGCTGACCTGTGCGATTGATATAAATAATGTGCGATCATTATGATTTAAATTAGTTATGCATGGTTAAAAGAATATGTAAGAATTAAATGTCATATATTTGTGAAATCATTCTATGTAACACATTTGTTGAACATAGACTGTTAATCAGCTTTATGTCTGTTATAAATTAGCACTTAGAAAATTTGACTGTTACTGGATTTTCTTTGAATGTCGACGTTCCCATTAACACACATTATTTTTAAATAATTAAATAAAAATATGAAATAGAACTCAGACAATACATTCTACAAATTAAATCATTTTTAATTAAATGATAAAAATATTTCAAATTAATATATTTTGCAACAAATGGCAGATATCTACAGTTTGGACAAAACCAATATTTGAATGATGGATAAATTACAATATTTTCACAAGTCCATTTATACCAATTAAGGCACAAATCAGACTGAATACAATTATATTCTACATCTAAACAGTCACAGCATCTCCACCCCATGCAAAAGATTGCATTTTTTAATTGCTCAATTATCATGAAAGCATCTGGTTGAAAAAACTTTCGAATAGATTCAAAGTTTACTATTTTATCTCTCATACACTGCATAGGTACAATTTGTTGAATTATACATACTTCACCCTCTTCAATTAATTTGTCAGAAGTTGCTCGTTTGGCAACTCTTGAATTCACAAAATAATTTAGTTCAATCTCAAGTTTTTCCTTATTCGTCTTTTTAAATGTATCATCTCGCACATGCACAATTTAAAATTCCTTTTTTATCTGCCCAAGTTCAAACCAATAACAGTTTCAGTAACAATAACTCGTAAATTTCAGTAACAAAAATTAAATTAACAAAGAAATTGCATGTAAGGAAGATAAGCAGAAACTTGTAACATCATTGAATGAAAAAAACTGTGCACAGGCACCTGCCTTATGGCAAATCGGCGTAAAATGCTTGCACCTGGACTGATTGTGCACATGCACTAACTTAGGTGGTGCGATTAGCCACTGTGGCAGAAAGTACTACAAATCCCTTGGCAACCAGGAGAAAACTATATAAGACTGATGAAAATATTGGACTGAGTTGTAGTTGTTAGTTCAGTGTTTGTTCGGAGTACTGAGATATCTCCAGATTAGCTTCGCTCTGTAGATGCATTTTGCATTTAATTGTGTTTAACATTCTTAGTAATTTGAAGTGTACTCTGTGATACTGTGAAGAGTTGCATGACTAGTTTTGTAGGAAGTTCCTGATCTGCAAAGTGTTTTCTTTGATAAAATAAGTTTTATCAACCTATCATCGAACCTGTGTGTATTCAATCAATTATGAACCACCCATATGCACATAACAATATCATAGTCATGAAGGGACGTCATAGAAAAAAATTCCTTCCAATGTTTTTTGTTTATTTATCAATAAACATATTTTAAGATGTGTTATGAAATACAATGAAATTGAAGAAAATGAAAAGATGGACTGTTAAAAGGTAAAAACAACATTTAATAGTTATAAAATTTACTATAAGAATAATTGCAAAAACATCATAAATGCTTGAGGAAGAAGTATGTTTTTTTTTTTTGTTGTGTTCTATGCAAGAAAATTATTAATTAAATTGGTTAAAAAAAATCTGCAGGGTTCCCCCCTCCTTTTTTGTTTACTCTTTTTTTGGTAGGTTTTTTTTTATTACTATTATTGAATATTCATTACATATCCCATTGAGGATAAAAAATGGATTTTCTAATATGAGATCTTAAAAGGTAATGAAATACAAAGTCAAAGTATCGATTTTAAAGAAAGGTTCCCGCCGCCGCAAATATCGCCTGCGCAAACAGTTCATGTTGGCACCTTCAGAGTTGCCAACTTTCCCGATTTAAGCGGGAGACTCACAATTTCTGACCATTTTCCCACCAACCCGATTTACAATATTTTCTCCCGACTTTCTCTTACTCTTAAAATTTCTCACGATCCTTCGTTATTTGTATCCCCAAAAAAGTAATTTGGGGTATCTGAAATGATTTGGGGTTTTTCTCTAGACTACGTAGAAAACCAAAGTAGTTTCATCATTTCTGCTTTGTCTGTGAGAACACATGTCCATAAACGTCATGTTCCACTTCTTCAGTGAGCATCGAGAGTGCCACTGCGTGTCATCATGGCTAATATATCATATATATTAGCCAGTAAGCACAAAGCAGGATTGAGGTTTCTATTTCATTCATATTGTCTCTTAACATGTGCGAACGTACATGCTTTCGAGAAATAGTTAAAAAAATTATATTTCATATTAGTTATGTCTGCGAAAAAGGTAAAATACTAAGGCACTTTTCAAAAATCGTACAGATGACCTTTCTTCTAATATTGCTTCAAGGAAATGTAATGTATTTATGATGAGTACCATTTGTCATTGCGTTGTTTCGATTTTGCACGGTGGAAGGGCCGATGTTCTCAAACATGTTCGTATACAAAAACACAAGGAAAGCATGAGTTCTAGTGAAAAAAACAAAAAGTTCCTTTTTTATATATAAACAAAGGACCAAACAGTTATTGATGCAGAATGTACTGTTTGCATTTAAGAATTAGTAACTGAACTTTCAGATATTAATTAGTAACGATTTGAAATTAATTCATTATTAAAAAATATATTTTTATCATTTAAAAATATTTTTGTCATTGAAAATAAATCTCCCGATTTCTAAAGAAATTCTTCTGAATTTTGAGTGTCTTAGGTTGGCAAATATGCATGTTAAATCATTTTGTCAAGTGATTTTTGGCATTTGAAAGAGACTTGCTGTAGAACACTGTGTTGTGAAATTTGTAAAAAAATATCGTTATCATTAAATACAAGGTGTCTGAAACGGAACTATCATGTTACCAGATTAGAACCATCATTTACTTCCAGTTCTATTCCAAAATGTCAGCTATAGAATGTCACCAAATTATGTGTACAGCTTTAAGTACTAATGTTGTATGGTACTGAAAGTTCAAAAACAAGGACTATGACATTCAGCAAGCAGAGTGCTCTGGCCGTCCTATTGATGTTGGTGAGGCATGCCTGCCAGAACTTGTGGAAGGATATCAGTATACAGCCACTCGAGAGCTTGTTAAGAAGTTGGACGTTAGTGCCATGTCCATTAGTTGTGTTATGCATCGCATAAAATTGATGTACAAGTTCAACTGCTGTGTGCCGCATAAGCTGACTCAGGCAGGTAAGGACAGACATGTTGTGGCCTGTACTAATCTGCTGGAATATTAACACAAGGTCAAAATGCTGGACCAGATCATTTATTGTGCTGAAAAGTGGATTTACTTCAACAACACAGGCTGAAAACAGCGTTGGTCTGCACCGGGTGAGCCTGTTGGCAGCGTCGCAAAGCTCAATTTGACTAACAAAAAGATCATGCTTTGTATCTGGTGTGATTGCCATGGTATTATCTGTAAAGAGTATCGGGAAAAAAATAAAACCCTCGGCAGTAACATGTATATCAGAGATGGCCAAACTTCAAGATGATGAGAACCACAAGTTCAAATTTATATAATTTCAAAAGCAATGAGATAGTTTTTGAATATAAAAAAAACTTTTGAAGTAAATTAATGAATATGTGATTAACATGATTACATATAAATTTCAATAAATACATCTTATATGTACTGTTTTGTGTTCGGAAAAGTTAAGTCCCAAGAAAATAAAAATTTGTAACTCCTTTTACTGGGCAACTGAGCGTTATTCCTTCAGGTAGAGAACCAAATATTTTCTTCTGATTTCCGTTAGACCTCTCCATTTATAATTATTGATATTTTATTTTAGTAGAATTAAAATGAATTGGAAGCATATTAATTGGTCTACAATTACATAAAAAATGGTATTTGAATAAATTACTAATCATCAGTTAAAAGAAAGTTGAGAGTTATTTTTTAACTCATGAGCAGTCTTTTAGAAAGGATAAATTAAGTGATACACATCAATGCACATTGTATAAAAACTATTATTCAAGAAAAAATATTTACTTAAAAATAAACTATTAATTTGTGTAAGCTTTTGCTTAAGAAGTAATTAAGTTTCTCCACACAATTAACACAAGGACCAACATAATGAGATCATTTGAAGCTTTGGATCCTAACCTAAGAAATAGTAAAACTTGCTTAGGGATAGCAAATTAATTTTGAAGGAGTTCCACAGAAAATTGAGACAAGTCTTCTAACTAAGTAGAAGGCTGAACTTTCACTCTACCAAAAAAAAAAATCCTCAAAAAATTCTTCCACAGATTGCAAGAGCTCTATATGGATATGGATTGCAAAATGAAACAGGTTTCTTGAGTAGTTACTCATGCCATTCAAGGACTGAATAAAAGTAGTACCCTGTAGGGTACTACTTTTATTCAGCATATAGCATATCTTCCAGATGGATCACTGCTGTTGTGAACAATGGGATCACACAAGAATGTAAGCAGTTACTGCCTAAAGTAAAATTAACTTGAGATAAAAAATACTAAGAGAATAATTAAATAAAAATATTAGCATTGCGTTTTAGATTAACTTCATATAAGGGTATTTCGATGACCATTACCTGCTCAAAAAGTAACATAACCAAAACAGTAATTACTAAAAATGGAATTATTTGTAATTTTATGTATTTGTTGCTCTGACAATTAGCCAGCAGTAGGCAGTTTGAAATCTCTCAAGTTTTTGCATATATAATATCAAGAATTAAACTATCAATTAATAAAGAATGGCACTACATGATTTCTATTTCAGTTCCATTTGTATTAAAAAATTGAACTATATTTACTCAAAACAAGTCGCATTTCAGAGAACAAAGGATCGCAAGTAATTCACGAGCCACAGTTAAGGTGTCGTGCAGTTTGGCCATGTCTGGTGTATAGCAAGATGCAAGTCCATCCGTGTTGATGCTGCTGTCAAGGAAAAACATTGAACTGAGTTTCACCGCAAAAAAAGTTATGTTCCATCAAGGTAATGAGAGACCACGTGTGTCTGCATTCACCAGCTGGATTCTGTATGTATTCGAATGGGATCTTTTGTCACACCCACCATATAGCCCGATATTGCTCCTTTGGCCTTCTATCTTTCTTTTTCACACCTGCAGCTACATCTTGTTTACATTGTCTTTTATCCTGCTGAGTACATACAAAATGAGGTTGATCTGTTTTTTGACTCACGACCACCAAGTTTCTGGGCTGAAGGCTTTGAAAAACTACCAGAAGATCATATGTTTTATGTGGTAATTACTACCCGCACTAAAAGTACTGCTTTCATTTTTTTAAACTTTTATTAAGAAAATTGTTTGGCAAAAAACTTTCATTACAACCAGATATGTTAAATATCTATATAGAGAGAGGTCATATGTGGCTGAAATTTGAGATTTAAAGTAATATTTAAAAGTTGCATTTTGTTATTAGTGTATATAAATTTTGCTTTTCTTATTATAGGAAAACTTTGGAAGATACACCTCCAAGATTTGACAAAACACTTGAAGATTTCTTTTCAATTTGCAATCAAATTGAACTGCATCTGGTAAAACACATTTTCCTTGTATTTTCCTTTCAAATATAATTCTTATCTGTAGTTATTGTTTAAATTTACTTAATATATGTGTAAGAGTTTTATGTTTTTAAAACAAAAATTTCACTTTTTAGAAAATTGTAAATGTTATATATGATATTGTACACTTTTATATTGCATCCATAAAAAAATTGAAAAAATAAGAGTCTAGAATCAATAATACATACACAGTGTGTCTAGAGCTGAATTCACTGCACAAAAAGGGGGATAATTTTAAGGAGCGGAAACTTTATCAGCATATATCCTTCTATATGTATTTCTTCTAATATTATATACTCCTTGCTGTGTTATGTAATCTACAACATATGGATGTGTTCATAAAAGCAATTGTTGAAATACTCTATCATTCTCTTGTTACACTCTGAATTTTTAAGTGCTATAAACATGGTTTCTTTGATGTAAAATTTCACTTTAGGAAAGAGGATATAGTCTGTAAGATTCCAAACTAGTAACAGATGATTAATAACTTTAAAAAAAAAATAACAATAATTTCGCTGTGTGAAGGAACAACTAAAATCTGTTATCTGATCTAGCTGTTCCCAGTCTAATGTAATGATTTCGTTTCAGAAGGTCTGTCTGTTGTTTCTTTGCAAAGCAGAAGTCCACAGTCTTCTCCTTCAAACAATTTTTTTTTTTTTTTTTTTTTTTTTTTTTTTTTTGTAAATTAGACCTTGTCAGGTGAAAAAGAAAAATATTACCACAGTAGTCCTTACCTAAAGCTTCAGCTTCTAAAAATGAAGTTTTTCTGGCTAAAGCAAGATGGCTTTGCAGATTTTTGTTGGTTTACCTTTCGGTTATACATAAAATCATATATCTCTAGTAATGATTTGTGTAAAAGATTTGGACTATTTATATGGCATTTTATAAATTCATTGTTGCATGTTTTTCTCCTTCGAATCCATAATATCAGATATTGGTTCCATAATTCTACCTCTTAAATTCTTTCTACGAAATGTTTTTCAAGGGGGGGGTTGAGATATTTGAATTCTCACTGACAAAAATTATTACTTGACAGGTTTACTGGTCTATCTAAAATAACTCATTCCTTCATCTTTTTAGATGCATTGTTTGTATATGAATGTATAATATTATGTTAGCATTTCAGACTTAAATAATTGATTTAATTTTTCAAGCAGTCATGATAAAAAGTGTTATCTTGAACTTTTATCATTATGAAGAGCATTCAGCTCATCATTGGTAAAATCCATTGAACCTGGGTTCAAATCCCTGCAAATCGGCAGTCTGCTTGAGAGTTTTCATGGTTTCCCTGTGTGTAAAATGAATATGAGCCAGTTTCCCGTAAAATGTCCTCCATGAAGATATCTCTTCCATCAGGCAAATAGCCCTCAAGTGCTTTGTCATAATCTAAATAACTCTAATCCTGAAGAATGATGAAACAATTTAGTTTTTGCTTCTTCTTTTGTTAATTTCCTGTTGAAAAATAGATGAGATTTGTAAGCTTAAGAGATTTAAGTTATTAAATTATTATCTCTGGCCATTACAATGATGAGCAATTCACAGAAAAACACCTGCCCCAGAATGCCTATGGAATGATGTTTGCAAGCTTAGCCTCACATTCATCATTAAATTGTCCACTGAATGACATTTTAATCCAACTGCAACATTCCAAAATTTATTGAATAGTCTTGCTTTGTAGGTGGCACCTGTTGTAGCTAAATGTTGATTCACACTGTATTAATGTCTCACTTATTTGCAAACTGAGCATATCAAAATATCTGGATACTTTGATACATATTTTGTGTGTTTTCAGAGCAGCAAACCTTCGATTACAAAGAACACATATTAAAAAAGAATGTTCTTTTTAAACAATTATAAATATTATGTTTGGAAGTAATATTAAGTCACAGATGTTGCATGGTTAGACTAAACCACTTAGGTGTCATTAAAAAATAATGATGGCATTTAATGTTTTACAGCATTTAAAAAAGTATTAATATTAATTTGTTTATAGTAATACCACTAAATATTGCTGCTTTTATGATAGAGTTTACTTTTCATACTGTTTAATCATGCATTAAAACTAGAAATAATTATTGTAAGGTAACAGATTATTCACATATGCAATTCAAAGTAATATATGATTTATCTATGGTATCCAAATTTCTCTAAAATGGCCATGTTTCATTATATAATGTGAATATATCATTTATTTTCAAAATAAAATTCTTTGCTAAAGTTTATTATAGAAGTCCTTGCCCTTTTTTTTAATGTAATTATGTTTTTGTTTAGCTAGGTAAAAACTTGATCTTGTATGTAATTTAGAATGTTTCTTTACCTTTGAGTTAGCTCCAGCAATAACCAAAACCAAAGAATTAATTTATTACTTTTATCACTTTAATGGATATTATTTCAAATTCTACAAAATAAAAATATTTAATATTGAATTAAATGTAGTTTGTTATGACTTCAAAAGGATGTGCATTCATGATTCAGCATTCCCAATTTGAGAATTATTTTCAGTATAATTTAGAAATGTGTTTTATGGTATTTATATTGTAAATGGAATGAAAATTTCCTAAATTATTTCAAATTCTACCTAGAATTGTTAATATAATGATAAGCTCTTTATCATAGTCCGCTTGAACATAAATTTCAAGTGTATTAGAATCCCAATTAACTCACCTATGTGGGGTCAAATTTTAAGCTAGATAAATCTAAGGCCTTTTAGTTAAAAAAAAAAAGACTTTGAAATTAGCATTTATAGATTACATTATTATTATAGCATTTATTGACATAACATATTCATAGAATATATATACAGGTTGTATATAAATGTTTATTAAACATTTAAAAGATGGAAAACAGAAATACCTATTATTTACAAAACTGATTAAATCTGTTTTAAGTTGTTTCCCTAGACACTTTGTTGAAAGTTCATTTAATAATATGGGTGATATTAACATAGATTGTAAAACATCCTTTAACACTGATAGCCTGGCTGCAGAAATTTTAAAATATCATTCATTCTTATTACAAGAAAAAAATATATATATGGAGTTTGGGAGGACAGGAAATCTCCCTCAAGACTAAATTGGTAAAGATTCTAGGGGTAACTAATTGAATAATTTGACAGGTTTCCAAAATTCTGTGTATTCCATGAACCATTCTGTTATTTCTAGCAGTTCCTCATCTCCAATACCTGCTGATGCACACTTCAAGCTCCAATCTAATCCATAAAGATTTAAGTGAAACGCCATTGTCTGCATCAAAATGTTTTTCTGATCATGCTAAACTTTAAATCATTAGCCAAAAAAAAGAAAGAAAGAAAAGCAGCCTTTATCCCAAAAAAAGCAAGTTAAATTTGCAATTATTTATAAAAATATTGAGAAACCAGAAAAGTATGTGATTGTGTGAAATGATGTAGCAAAATATAAATTAATTTCTAATAAATTATGTTTTTTTTGCCTTAGCGAGGAAATTTGCTTCAAAATATGTTTATGTAATTGTATGTGTATGTATGTATAATGCTAATATATGAATTATTTGATATTGTATTAGATTTTTATTCCACGGTAATTTTCAGGATTTTTGAAATGGGGCCACAATCACCCCTGACTTTTCTCTAAAATTGACAATAATAACTTGATTTAAAAAAAAAAAATGTAAAAAATTTCGCTAGCTAAAGTAAAAATGGATAAGAGTGAGTTTACAGAGGGAATCAGAAATATGGTTATATGTCTGGAATAAATGTAGTATGTTACCATATATTGTAGATGCAAATCATGAGTAGTATATTGAAACTTAATTTTGTCATGTCATATAAGAATCATGTACCTAAGCCTACATTATTAGCCAGAATGTCACAGAATATGTAGCGGATAATTATAGTAACATGTGCACAGTTTATATTAAAATAATTGTAAGGCTGCAAGACACCAAGTATAAAATTTTTGTCATCAGCTGAGCAGAAATGGAAAAAGAAAAAAGGTTTTTACAAGCAGAAAATCCAGAAAAAAAATCTCTTGGAAGAAATTGCAATAACTGAAAGAGTGATATTGATAGTGACCATGAAAGCATCTCTGGAAGCCATAGACAAAGAAATGAATTGGTATTGATGTGTATTGATCTTGAATTTGAAGAACCAATTTTCTAGTGACACTATCCATCTCAATCTCCTCAGCCATGATTCTGTTACCATGTAATGTAATCATCCATATAGTCATATTTCTAATTCACCTCACGCTGTTAAGTTATGGAATATAAGTTCTATGTTTGTTTGTATTATCTTTGTGATTTTTTCATTTAAAGGAAACTTACTGTTTTTCTAAAATTTCTTATTTCAGAAAGCTATTCAAGAATGCATTTTGCAACAGAAAGATAGTGTACAGTATTTACCACTCCATGTCACCCTTGGAAAACAAGATCCTTCAAGTGGACCATCTCAAGATGGTAATTTATCATATACACAATATTTGAGTACAATTAAAGGACAGGTGAATTTTGCCAAAGCAGTGCAAGAAATGCTTGCTGATGGTGCAAGGAAAATAACACAGGCTGAATAAATCACTGTAAATTATTTGTCATGTTTTTCTAGAAATTAAATATATCCAAGTATTGGTAGCATGAGAAAAATATTTTTCAATTAATTTCCATCCAGTGATATAATAAATGACAAAATTCTAAAATTTTTCATTGTTATTTTTGGTAGATAATATAAACAATTGTTAAAAGAATTATGAATATTTTCTCTCTACACTATTTAATAAAAAAAATAATCTTTTTAAATAAGAAAAAAACTGTATGGATTGTATAAAACTGGTATTGTCTTTGTTTAAGTGCTTTCCTTTAAAAAAATGTTATTTTAAAAGTATTAAGTGTGCCTTTCTTTATAATTACAACAGTTCATTTGTTACATAAAAATAAAAGAACTATAAATAATAATTAAAATAATAACAAACAATTTGTATGTATGTATGTATTTTGCTCACATTATGAAAAATGGTGGTATTTAGCCACCATATTTTAAGCACACATAGGCCTCCACCTGAACGTGTACATCTCAAGCTCAAATTTTAACTTCAGGTATATTTTGTTCAGATGTTATGAACTGTATTAAAAGCTCAGGTATTTAAAAGCAATCAGAAAAACTTAGATTTATGTTTCAAATTTTATCAGGAAAGTCAGTGATATAAAAGGAAAGATTGCCACTCGGCAAAACACAATATATATGTCTTTCGAATGTGATTGGTAAATTCAGCGATTTAAAAGAAATGTGTTGCCACTGCCAAAATAAAATATCTGTATCTTCCCTTGTACTGACATTTGGCAAAAATGTTCATTTTTCTTTCCAGTTTACTCTATTGTTAATTAAGAAACTAATCGATTTTAAAAGCAGATCTTACTTCTATTATTAATTACTAGCTAGACTCATGTGCAAGCTGAATTCATTATATATTTTTTCCTTTTAACAATAACTATTTTAAGTAGCTAGATTAATTTTAAAATTAAATTATAATATTCATTCTATATAAATCGTAAAATAATCATTTTGATAAGTTCTCCTTTCAAAGCGTATAGAAATGTTATGCACAAAATTTTAAGTAGCATTTATAATTATTCTACAAATAATAATTTAACTACATGAAAAATAATAACTGTGGCTGTTTTCCTGGCATTTTTTAGAAAAGTTATTAAGAGTTAGTATGAATTAACTTTGAAGTATCAGTCTATCAAAACAAAGATTTTACTTTGCAGAAATAGGTATACCTTAATTTTTAGTAATTCAGATATCAATGATACTTAAAATTAGTTCATTTATGAGTGTAAAAATTAAACAAAATTGGCAGTTATGGCAAGTGATACATTGTTATATATTTTACAGTTTGTAATGATACTCTATTTACTAGATTTAATCTGTTATTTCACTATCATTCTGTGCGAGTGAAATAACTAGCTAATCATTCATATTATGAACTGCTAATGAATGAGTTAGTGAGATGTACATGTTCACAGTGCCTTTGTTAAGCAGTAAACCAATCCATAATTAAGGATGTAGTAAATTTCTGGCTTGAAATCCTCTGTTTGAGAAATAAATATGAAATAGTGGGCATTTTCTTTAACATATTTTTAATGA
Source organism: Stegodyphus mimosarum (assembly GCA_000611955.2). Taxonomy (NCBI): domain Eukaryota; kingdom Metazoa; phylum Arthropoda; class Arachnida; order Araneae; family Eresidae; genus Stegodyphus; species Stegodyphus mimosarum. Next base: position 590,536 of record KK121684.1, on the reverse strand, counting down.
GTTGTAACTGTCTTAAAGGGGATTTTATTACACAGTTCAGTTTTGTTTTTTAATAGTAGCCAATACATGCTACATTTTCTGTAATGAATATACAGCAGTATATTCATTGCATCTGATGGTTTAACTTCCACCAAATTTTGTGTCAGCTTTTATATATCATTGGAGCATGTGAGACTGTTACTGTAAGATTTTAAGTTATTAATTTTATAGTCATAATAATATTTTCATACATATAATCATGCCTTTTTTTAATACACAAATATTCTAAGTTATCTGAATAATTAAACAGCAAAATGTTTGACTGTCTGAATTTTTATTACATTGCTAGATACATTTTATAATTAAATGCTTCATAAACCCTTCTTTTTAATAAAAATATTAAAATAAAAATTAGTTTCTTGTAATACATCCCTGCCAAGTAATTGTCATATAAATGCTATAGTTTGATCAATTTATGTTAAAATTAATTCCGTGTTATGTTGAACACATATTCATTTTTATTACTTTCTTGTATGATGTAAAAAATTTAGTAATCCTGTAACATTTTGGGTGTCAGATTTCAACATAAATATTTATTTTGACTATTCATTTGTATGACATCTGTATGTACAGACACAATAAAGGATTGTTTATTCCAAAGTGATTATAAAATGGGTATATTTTTTGTTGCATTTGTACATAGATGTGTATCTCGCATAATTAAAAAACGATTAGCCATAAAATGTTGAAATTTTGTATATGGGACTTCTTTAACATCTAATTGTGCAGCATCCTTTTTTATTGCAATCGGCACTCCCAAATGTGTACACTGAGGGTATAATATATATATAAGGGGCACCCAACCCCCTTACCCATCCTCTATTTTCACAATCATTGGTCATAGACATATACGTCCAGTTACAGAAATGCTTCAAAATATTTAGATTTCAGCAGTTTTAAATTTAAAAAGTAAAATTTTGAGAAATATTGAAATCTAACTTTCCATGCGGTCTCTAGGTTCCTGTACTCATACATGGGGAAAATAGAAATATAGGGAGTTTGACTCCCATATGACATAAAAATGACGGGGGTATTTAATTTTAAAACCTGCAGTTTTTATGCCATTTTCAAGTTGCTTTGAGAGATTGTTTAATTTAGTTAGAATAATTCGAGGAAATAAGATTAAATACAGTGCAGCAAAAAATATGTATAATTAAATAGGCATACAAGAAAGTTGTGGTTTCTACTTCAGATTTTTTTGCTAAATAAGCTGCATATCACTAGGTCTTCTTCTATCACATGTTGACAGAAAGGCCTTCGATATGTATCAATTTGTAACATTAATTTTTTTTTAATTTATGCATTGTATTCCATTTTCCTCCAAACATGCTGTATACTTTGATTATTTTTAAAAATACTTTAAATTTTTTATTTCATAAAATATTTATTTCATATAAAAATAAGTTCTTTATTCACTGTATTATTTGCAATGAAATAATACAGGATTACAATGAAATAATACAGGATTACAGGAATTGCAATGAAATAATACAGGATTACAGGATGATACAGGATTGTTAGGATTTTAAAGTATTTCTTTCCATCAGTAGATGGTGCCAGGAGTTCCGCTAGTGAGAGAAATTTAGCTTTGTTGTTGGCATATTTGCAGTATTTGTGATTTAATTGCATTTTTGCTTCATTCCATAAATTTATTTTTACAGCCATAAATAAGAAAGCCAATGTACTGTAGTACTCATGAAAGAGCGGCTAAATATTTGTTTTTCTTCTAACATTCTAATGGGATGGGTATGTCAAAATGTAAATTGCCAACAAAATAAATTAGGTTTTGTCTAAAACAAGATCTCCCCCCTAGCTAAGACACCACTACAAATTATTCAACAGTCCCTATCAAGAAGGCAAAGGTAATGAATTTTTTTTAACATTTTAACTAAAATTATGATTGTTACACAGCCTGCATTTGTCAGTAGATTCTTACACTGTTTACCAACAGCATTTGATTGTCTTTTTCTGAAAATATAGTTAGTTTTCTGGTGAAGGGAAGAGAATAAATTATTATTGTTGACAATTTTGAAGAATGTATTTGCGTGAAAAAAAATGTAAGGAATTGCTCAATTTTTGCAATTCCTTATAATGTTTTTAAAATGTGTGACATCTGATAAATCATACAGTTTGAAGAGGCCAAAGGACTGACTGACAAGTAATTTATGAAAATATTTGCTTTATATTATTTATATTATTTGCTACTTAATAATTTAACTTCAGAAAATATCATCAAAAATGCTTGTAATTTTGTAATTTATTTATATATTAAAGAATCCTTTTTTTTTAACAATACACCTTAGATCAGATATTATAATAGTGTTTTTATTTATTGACTTTTTGGGGGAGAAGGTAAAGTTTTTTACAATTGCATATTTCATTTGATTTTCAGATACTTTTTGTATATATATATATTTAAGTCTGCTTTAGAAAAATTGACTGTGAAAGAAAGATATTAAAACAGAATAAATGAACAAAATAAATACAGTTAAAACAATATAAATGAATGGTAAATTAAAGATGTGACCTTTAAGATTTGCATCAGTAAGCTTTTGAATTACGTTTTATTATATGTGCTCATAAAATTTAACTGCAGTTACCGAAATCTTTTGCAGCAAAATTAGCATATTCATCAATCAGTAGCTAAATGATTGAATTTAAGATACATGTAAAAATTTTAATCTGTGTATTTTCAAAACTTATGTATTTCTCAATGACTGAAAGATTAAAGTTATTTTCGAGCTTGATATTTTATTAAACTCTTTTACTTAAATTACTAGTACAAAACTGAAAGCTAGAATAATAATATTATAACTCCGAAGAAAATTTTTTTATTTTATTGACTTGATTTAGACTTTTTATCTTGGATTGTACTTCTGTATCCATTACCCAGTTTCCAAAAATTAAGCACGAGACTGTAAAATCAACAGAAATGGAAAAGTAAAGCTTTCGTTAACACTAAATATAAATAAATAAATAAATGCACAAATTTAAACATGATGTAATAAAACAGTTAATTACAAATGACGGTCATATTTCAGATTACTTTAAAATAATTTTTATCTTAATTCTATCCTCTTGAACGCTGCGAAAATAAATCGAGAAAAAATAAGAACGGAAAATTCCCTACAACATGATTCATGTCCATACATTTCATGAATAAATCTGTCCGAAAGTTGCATGCGTGTTTACTTGCATGGTCGCGGCTGCGCAACACTTTCTAGATAGCTACATTCTTCGAGACGGTGTTGAGTTGCGGCGGTTAAATTTTACTTGCTACTGCTCACGTCACAATCACAGCGGTAAGATCAGATTCACTTAGTTATTGTACCACTGGCAGGTACGGTACGGCAATTTATACCATACTGTAATGTGATTTCACTTGCTTTCTGCCTTTAACTTTTTTGGATTTCCTTGAAGTCACTAGAGCTGGATTAACCATTAAGCAAAACAAGCATCTGTTTAGGACATTCGTGTCAGCAGGTACCCTCCTCCCCCCCTCAAAAAAATTATGCTAAGAGACTCAGAAAAAGGAGCTTCACAAAAATTGTCCATTGGTGGTTTAACCATTGACCGAGAGTAAAGGAATGGGTGGGGGGAACTGGATTAAATTCATATGGACAGCACCAAAATCTTTTTAAAGTCTTAATTCGCCCCTGGTTATTACCCAGTGTTAAAAGGCTTATTCCTTTCTGCAGGAGTAACCGTGGAATATTTCAGTTTAGAATTTTCGGATGTTTTTAACAACCGCTATTAAGAGGCTGCATGGGATCCACCATTAGAATAACGCTTAGGTTTTCATTTTTCGAGTTACATTTGAAGCTCTATTGGCATCCTCCTCACTTTACCCAAATGTTGAAGCAGGTGACCTGATTCTGACCATGGCTTTCGTATTTGTAGCAGTGGATAGAGCCAGATGGATGTCAGTACGTCTCTATTTCCGTTCTCAGTTCCAGAATTTATTGTATTCTTTTCCCTTTGTTCCTCTTTTTAAGCGCAATAGAGTCTAGGTAGGAAAATAGTAAGAGTTCTCTGTTTATCATTCTCATAAACTGCTTTATTTTCTAGGCAAGAAATTTCCACCTTGTATGATTCCATTCGATTACTTTCTTCGGGATATTTCTAGGCAGATTTTATAATAACTATTTTATATAATATATCTGCATGCCTTAAATAAATACAGTACTGAAAATTTAGACTTTGTACATGTATTGTGGTTTTTCAGAAACCATCGATGATTTTGAGATAAATTATTCTGGGCTTTACCCTTATGATCATAGCATCCATTTCTTCTTCGCAAATTTCATTTAACTTAAGGTTTAAACTGATTCTCTGACAGTTTTATCAACGTTATTAGTTTGTCAGCAGTTATGCTTTTGTCTGTATTAGTTTCTTCAGGCAATCTTTTTCCTCTTCTGCTCTGAGTAAATATTTCTTATTTCAATTTCTTTTCTCCGCGTTTTGAGTTTGGTACCTCTGGCAGTTTTCTTGAGTTTATTCAAGTCTTCAATGTTCATAGTCTTTTATTTGCTGTTACAATGTTAAGTTCTTTGGAGTCAATATTTTACAGTTTAACTCCGTAAAACTTTATAAGATTTCATTCTAATTGTGTCCGTACTGTTTCTGATCCTTATCGAAAAGTAAATCTTATGAAAACAATTAAAATTTCGAATTTAATTTCAAGGAATTACCAGACGCATGATAAATAAATTTAAAAAAAAAGCTGTGTGTCACTGATGAGTAAAAAATGCGACATTTGATAGAATTTTGTAATTTCAAGTTAGTTTTAAATTACTCGAAATGTTCGGAGACCGATTCATCGGAGTCTTTCATATTAAAGTTTTCAGTTAAATTTCTGTATGGTTCATACTAATAATGCTCAATCAGTTCTTCCAGTAAAGTGTTTTTTTTTTAAATACTTTATTTAAGCCAGGAGTATAAGAGGCAGACAATTGTAAATTAAATGCCCATTTTTGAAAGGGAATCTGTTCCTTTTGTTATCTGCAGCGTTCAGCAACTTAAGCTCAGTTCTTTCTCTCACTTACTGTATCTTGTAAAAAAGCCGCTCCCAACCCAAACTTTACGCAACAGTTTAAACTTTAAACTATGGTGAAATATTTAAAATATGTCTCCTTGACCAATTTATTGACAGAAGTAGAATACGAAACTTATCTAAAATGCCATATTCTTTTTACCACTTTTTTTTTAACTATGTGTAATTAAATTATTGAGTAAAACAAATCTCACATCAGACCTTAGATCGTGAGTACTCATTAGAACACATTCATAATTGGAAGTATTTAAGGTGCAATACGTAACCTGTTAACACAGTTATTCATAATTCGAGTATGTCTGACACATGCGCACGCAAACTTTTCTAACTTGTCAGTTTTTGCAACATTTTAATTAGTATTTTTGTATAACTAATCGTACTACTTCTGTCGTAAGAGAGAAAAAGTTATTTTTCAAATAATGATTTACCAGTTTTAATAAGTAAAACAAATTTTATAAATGCCTGTATGTTTAATTATAGATGCCCTGATCGGTATAGTGCTCTTAGTTATTCTATTGCTGAGTTCGAATGCCGGAGAATCATGGGTGTTTATAAGTATATATAATCTGTGCGGCACTGGCCACAAATAATACATGGCGAGCCAAAACTTCTGTCATATGATTTTGTGGGAGACCCTCAGATCGTTCCCCGGGATGTTCTCCATTAAAACTAGGGATGAATTTAACAGCTAGAGTGGTGGGACTGTACCTGTACGATAGTGGTGAATTTCTGATGTCTCGTCACACTTATGTACATGCCGATGTTTTATCTCAATTATCTCAATTTTTTTATTCTATATAGCAAAACTTCGATATTTCAAATTTTTCGAAAAGTCTAATTGAATATTTAACAAAGAAAAACTTATTTATACACATTTTAGCTCTTATAGAGAACTCAAAGTAATTGGGTATGTATTACTATTATTTACGTGTTCCGCCCTAAGGCACTACACGGAGAAACGGGATGCCTTTGTAGAGGACTTTCTAAGGAAGACTGGCTCGTATTAACACGTTACACATGGAGAAACAACAAAAACACCCATGCAGCCAGCCTGTTCGCGGGATTCGAACCTCGGACCGAACTGCCAGTGGTTAAAGACTTTACCGCTCGGCCACCGAAACAATTGGGAAGTCGAACTTTTTTTCCTACTGCATTTGAGATTACTTTCTTCATATTTCTTTCTCAATAAGATGAGTTCAGATATGATCTGCAAACATGGAGGTCATTTTCCTAAGGTAACGTAAAAAACTTAAATACCAGTAATTAAAGCTCTGCGTGGCTTTGGGTATCGTTTAGTTATCCGCAAAACAACTGCATTCTTGTCCTTACGAACATTCAAAAATGTACATCAAAGAAAATTTGTAATTTGTTTAGATTTCAATTTATATTTTTGTTTGGAATGCAGAGAAGATCCGCATTTTGTACTTTTATATCACATTTATGTAGATTTAACGTGCATTTAACTCTGTCATGGCGACCACCTCTGAAAATGACCAAGTATTTCTGGGGTCATAAATAAACATCGGAACTAGGTAGCACCTCCAAAGAAGACCCAAATTACGTGGAAAGGTGGATGGTTTTCGTAGAGAGAGTTCATTGTATTCGTAGCGTTCATTTCGGCAATAAATAATAATAATAATAAAAATCTGAAAGGTTTCAGATTTTAAATTACGTCCAAAGGGGTCTTAAGTTTTTTTTAACGTTTTGTGTGTTACCTTTATTTATTAAATATCATGTTCTTTGCACTTAACCCATAAAATTCAGTTCAACAGCAATATCGCAAAATAATTTAGAATTTCCGATACACAGTTCCGCGCGCTGGAGATAAAAAGTTCCTCCCCCCCCTCCCGTAGAGTGTTGCCATTGCTCGCTTTTAAATCGTTGAGTTTGTTCATCAGAAATTCGTTTAAGTTTTATAAAATATGAAAGAGATTATAAAACAAATTCCAGATGCGCATATTCGTGTGGAAACGTACGTTATTCAAAATTGCATGGCTCTAGGTAACCGTTGTTTTATCACATTTGGAGAAATACGCATATATTTATCCAGATTCTTCATTATTTAATTTCTTTAAATATAATACAAGGTGATAACTTTTGGTGGCAACAATTTGAAAAGTGATACAGCCGTTTATAGTGATTCAACGCAAAATCGCTAAACGAAACAATGGTCCTTCAGGGACAAAGCCCCTTTGGACTAAAACCTGAAAGCTTTGAATTTTTATATTACGCCCAAAGGGGCTTTTTTTAACGTTTTTTATGTTACCTTTATTTATTAAATATCATGGTCTTCGCACTTAAACAATCTCGCATGCTGGAAATATTTCCCCCCTCCCCGGTACAGTGCTGCCATTGCTCGCTTTGAAATCATTGAGTTTCTTAATCAAAAATTCATAAATGCTTTACAAAATATGAAATAGATAATAAAACAAGTTCCAAATTTGGGCTTCCAGATGCCCAAATTCGGATGCAGACGTACGTTATTCAAAAATTGATGGCTATCACAATGCGAGAAACATACATACATTTATACAGATTCTTCATTATTTAATTTCTTTAAATATAATATAGGGCTCTAATAATAATATAATATAGGGTGGTAACAATTTAAAAACTGATTCGCCATTTATAGTGAATCAACGCAAAATGCCAAAACGAAAGTAACGGTCCCTTCTGGGCTGAACGCCCTTTGAGCTAAAAGCATTTAAACGCTTTCGTTGCATTAATGTTTTCATGCAATGCTCCTATCATTGAAATAAAAAGAGATATTAGCAAATTCAAAGAAATCATTGTATTTACTTTCATTATCACTTTCAGGTGGACATGTGTCAACTAATTTAACATCGGAACCACATGATTTCATGTTCTGTCATTTTACAGAGAATTCTGATGCAAATATATGATTAAAAAAAATTAATTTCTTGATTTTAATTATGTTTCTGCATTTTCTAAGCATCAATATAGTTTTCATCCTTGATGTATACAGTAATTTAAGTAATTTTTTGTTAATATATATATATGTATATATGTAGTATATCTAAGTAAGTATTTTTAGACGAATATCTCCCAAATCTTGTTGACCCGGGTTTATGATTACTCAAAATTCCTTTCTATTCTCTTCGATTTCGCTAATCTTAAGTTCAAATGTATATGCGTACAATCGAATTTCGATAAGCGGAAAATGAATGTATTTTTTTTTAAACAACATTCTATTTTGAAATGGATAAAAAAATAAATCAAATGTGAAGGATTCAAATGAAAAGCTATGTAATCAGCTCATAATCAGACTTTAACATTTAAAACAGAAAATCCTAAAGATGTGCCATGATAAAACAGTAATGCGTCCAGAGTAAAAAAAATTGACATGTACACATCGAAAGATAACATGTTATCAAAATTCCTCAAAGGGTTATCAAGATGGCTGTGCTGTTTACTTTAACAGTAAGATTGGTAACGGATGCGAATTTTTATTTTTCAACAAAGAGGCTTTTCTTTCGTGCGCAACTGCAAATATACTTTTAATGAAAATGAAAATACTTGATGTTGGCAAGGATTGAAATTTAACAATAAAATATTCCCATTAAATATCAAAAATAAATTTCATGATGCATAAATAATTGAGAAAGGTAAATTTGTATTGTACATTTATGGTCTATATATATAGTATTGCCACGTTTTAAAAATGAGAACCATAGACCACGTGCTAGGGGGGAGTATATCACACCTTATTAGTCCAAAGGGTCTTTGTCCCTGAAAAGGACTGATTATTGTTTTCGTTTTGCGATTTTGCGTCGGAAGCATTAACTGTCGGTTCACTTTTCAAACTGTTGCCACCAAATATTGCAGCCCTGTATTATATTTAAAAAAAATTAAATAATGAAGAATGTGCATAAATGTATGGCTATTTCTCGTATTGTGATAAAACGACGCTACCTAGAGCCATCGAATTTTGAATGACGTAATCCTGCTGCGAATATGGGCATTTGGAAGCCCAAATTTCGAATTTGTTTTATTATGGATTTCATATTTTGTAAAACTTTAACGAATTTTTGATTAACAAACTCAAGGATTTCAAAGCGAGCAATGGCAACGTTGTACAGAAACAACATTTTTATCTCCAGCGCGTGAGACTGTGTATCGGAAATTCTAAAGCTATACTCAGTTTAAAATCATTTTGCGATATTGTTCTTTAACAGAATTTTATGGTTTAAGTGCGAGGAACATGATATTTAATAAAAAAAGGTAACACACAAAATGTTAAAAAAAGTTCCTTTGGACGTAATTTAAAATCTGAAACCTTTCAGATTTTCTTTTCTTTTTATTATTTTTCAATTTTTTCGTGTAGCAGACTAAGTGCGGCCCTGGTTAGACCTCCCCTTCCCAGATTGTGAAAAATTATCCCGCCTAGTTACCGGCAAAAATTTCTCTCCACAAGTGGCATCGCATAGTTAAGAGTCGCGAATCTCAACAGAGTGTATATATGCTGCGTATATTTATTTTAACATTATTAAAATTCTCTCCGAAATTTTCGCTGGGGTTTAGTTGTTTAATTTTTTTCTGTTAACTCATTCTGTTGACTGCGGACACTAGCGTAGTTTTAATTCAATTCACATTCTGAGCTTCGAAATACTGCATAAACGTAATCACAACTTCCTAGTACCTTTCAGTTTGAAAACGATACCCCCCTTCCATACACTTCGTCATCATTTTCGATTTCGTTAAAAAGACAGCGTTTCTAATGTACAATTTCTTTGACGATTAATAACCCTCCCCACCTTCCAAAAAAAATCTAACCCAACAGGTAATTTTTTCACTTTAAAACCGGTAATATTTTACTAGTAACAGAGTCAAAGATTGTGAAACGGGGGTTAAAAAATTGCATAGATCTTTCGAAAAAAAGAAAAAGAAGTGTAGGGTAATAAACGAGCTTGCATCAAACATGCCTGCATTCCCCAACGCTGTAATAACGATGCATCCAGCAGCGTGGGAAAAGTATACCTCCCATTATCCCTAAATTCGCCCCACGTGGTTTTCTAGCGTTAAGAATTTTGTAGACGCCTCGAATGTTCTATGAACTTACACTCACCTTTCAAGTGGAATCTAGCTAAATACGCAACCCTGTGCTTTATTACATATAACTCTGATGTCAGAAAGCGATATTTTTTTACTCCTTAATGCATAGGTGCCGATCTACCGAAATCAAATTTTAGAACTCTCTTTTTTTAATAACACTGGAAGCATTTTCTCAGCAATAAAATGTATTTTTTTAAGAAAAATGTGCACAAGAAAAAAGTCATTTTAAATAACGAACTAAATTTAATAATACCTAATTAATATTCGAAATTATAGTCACTAATTTTTAAATGATAATGATACAAAAATATTTATATAAAAGAAAACTTTTTTTTTTTTTTATTTTACATATAAGAAAACATTTGTATCTTTTGACAGAAAAGCTTAATCGGTTTTTGTATAATTGACGACAACAGATATTATATTATGTGTGTGTAAATGGGGGTGTACACATACACGTTTCCATAGCATTTGGGCTAAACATATTTAAAAACAGCATATCTTTAGAATTTCCGATTGACAGTCTCGCTTGAGTTTTTAATCAAAAATTCGTTAATGTTTTACAAAATATGAAATTTCGAAATTAAAAAAATAATGAAAAAAATTTTGAAATTTAAAATTCGGCTTTCTAAGTACCCATACTCGCGTGGAGGACAACGTTATTCAAAATTTGATGGTTGTAGGTACCGTTATTTTTTTCACAGTGCGAGAAACATCCATAGATTCATGCAGATTCTTCATTATTTAATTTCTTTAATGTTCTCCGATAGTATTTGGTAACAATTTGAAACGTGATTCAACGTTTTAAGTGATTCGATGCAAAATGCCGTTTCGAGACTAACAACCCTTCTGGGCTAACGCCCATTTCAGCTTGGGGTGGGGGGAACGTCTGATGGTATTTATCAAGACTCCTTTAGGAGCAAAAATATTTGCTCATGAAGAAGAGGATTCTGTGCTTGATCGCCCTCGAAATCAATAGACTTTTTATTCAAAAATTATGCCAAACTAAGGTTGCTTTTCTCCCGTAATCTTAAAAGTGCAGGTGTTTTTTTTTCCTCCTACCCCCGAGCGTTTGAGCACTTTTTGGCGATTTTGCTGCATGGAAACATTTTATGACCTGAAACATTCTGCAAAAAAGTATACTCAAGTAAAAGGTCACATACGAAATATACCACGTTAATAACTTTTTAGTTGTTTATTTCCACAGAAAAAATTTTCTTCACTACCTTTGAACACAGAAAAATTTTTCTTTGTAATCTAGCGTTAAGATTACGCTGAAGTAACTTTTGTTTGGTTTAAAAATCCGATCTCTGTATCACACAAAGCGATGGGCTTGTTTCCAGTGAAGAAACGAAAGTTTAAACGATTAAAAAATACATCAGTGTCAGCAACTTACTCAGCAACTCAAAAAGAGGGGGGTGAGGAAGAAAAGTCTGAAACGTTTCAGATTTTTAACATTCGTTTCACGATTTTGCCTTGGAAACATTTAAAAGTCTGAATCACTTTTCAAACTGTTGCCACCAAATCTTGCAGCCCTGTATTATATTTAAAGAAATTAAATAATGAAGAATCTGCATAAATGAAGGCATATTTCTCCAAATGTGATAAAACAACGGTACCTAGAGCCATCCAATTTTGAATAACGTACGTTTCCACCCGAATATGCGCTTCTGGAAGTCCAAATTTGGAATTTGTTTTACTATCTATTTCATATTTTGTAAAACTTTAACGAATTTTTGATGAACAAACTCAAACGATTTAAAACCGAGCAATGGCAACACTCTACGGGAGAAAAAAAACCTTTTTATCTAAAGCGCGCGGAACTGTGTATCGGAAATTCTAAAGATAGACTCATTTAAAACTTATTTTGCGATATTGCTGTTGAACTGAATTTTATGGTTTAAGTGCGAAGACCATGATATTTAATAAATAAAGGTAACACACAAAACGTTAAAAAACGCCCCTTTGGAAAGCTTTCTTTTCTTTTTAAATATTTAAGCACCATTTGCTTCTCACTTACGCCACAAACATTTGAACTAGAAAATCACAAAATTCTAAAGCTGTATAACAACGTAAGGTTTAGAATCCCCTATATGTGTTCTGATTAAGTGTTGGCATACATTTTTAATTTTTTTTCAGACTTTTTTCAGTTCATCATATTAATAACCAGTTTTCTTTGTAAGAATTTTTTTATTATCAACTTTTTATGTATTAATATATTCATTAAATATCACATTCTTCGCACTTACTCCACATAAAGCTGAATTCAACAGCAAAATATTTAAAAATAGCATACTTTAGAATTCCCAATAGAGTGTTAGAGGTTGCGATATATATTTTTTTATATTCGCTATATTATTTCTTTAAAAAATAGCCGGTGGCGTGTCCAGCTGTCTCTAAGAGTAATCATAGAAAAACACATATATAATGATTTTAATGAGTCCAGCTAGTATAATTTCATAAAAATAGCTAATATTTATAAATTAGATAGCTCATTTTAATACATGTTTATTTAAATCAATCACATTAAAAAGTAGGAAAATATTAGAAACTGTGTCTATTGCTTTTAAATCGTTCCGATTATTATTCAGTAACCTTCCAGATTAAATTTGAAAGTATCTTAAGCTTTCTTGTATAGAAACACGCTAGCGAGTTAAAGGTGATTTATTGCCGGCGTATTAAAAGGGATGTTATTATTAATGATTATTAAAAGTGATTCATTGATGAAAGTGTTTTATTTCCGGCCAGTATTCCGTAGAGCAGAGTTTGTTAATTAAAATAGAAAGATTACATTTTTCCGAATGGCAACAGTCTTACAGTGGAGATAAAAATGTTTTATTTTGAACAATGTTTACCATTGCTCATTTTCAAGTCGTTGAGTTTGTTATCAGAAATTCATAAATGCTTCACAAAATATGAAATAAATAATAAAACAGATCCTGAATTCAAAATTCTGAGTTGCAGGTGGACATGTTAGGGTGGAGGATTACGTTATTCAAAATTTGATGGCTCTAGATATCGTCTTTTTTCCTTAATGCGAGGAATATACATACATGCACGCCGACAACAAATTAATATGAGGTGATAATATCTGGTGGAAACAAATTGAAAAATGTTAAGTCGTTTATAGTGAACCAAAACATTAGTACAAATGTTTTTTTTTTTTCAACGACATGGAACAGCATTACGTCTTTAAAGAAAAACAGATTATATGTGTCAAAAAAAGAATGTTTAATCCTAAAAGTGTATTTCATACATCATTGTAATGATTTTTATGAACATATAAAACCCAACAAACTGTTTTTAAGGAAAATCTTAACTAAAAATATGCCAGACTGACACACAATTCCAAACTATCCACATCATATTAAGCTCAGAAATACTGCAAAAAGCACAGAGTTATACTTTTCAATACCTTGAACATTTTTTTTTCAAATGCTATACAATTTCTTTTTCATTACAACTTTGATCCGTTATACAGGCATATAACGTATTGTTGCGTGCGTACGGTCCGCAATACATTGAATGCACAAGTCCAATAATAGGTTAATAAAATTTACTTTTATCAAAAGAAATATTTCAGAACTCTGGAATTTTCCACAGAAATATTCGTGCAAGTGTTCACAGTATCACACAGTATATAATCAGTAGTTACACTACAAACTCCTTAGTATATTAAATATAACACCATGCAAAGCGCATCTAAAGAGAAAACTAATCCGATCTCACTCTGAACTCGCAACAACAGTAACTAAGAAACTGGAGAGCAGATGCTCTATCTTTGGCCTTAAACAGTTTTCAACCGGCCGCGAGATATTTCTAGTACTTTCTGTTTCTCAAAATTACTGTAAAGCAATAAGACCGTGTAATTACGGTTACAGCTAAAATAGTGGTCAATGCCCTCCCAAAGACTGCACATCCCCGGGCAGTACAATCTCTGGACAGGAAGCCATACTTAAAACTAAAGCATCAATGCTGTATTAAACATTACAATACAATAACAAGCAACATAAACAATAACTGCAAATACGATACTTAAAACAAATCAAATACTAAATCAATAAATGAATCCACAAATTTAGAACCAATTGAACCATAGCCTTTTACTATTTACATTATATAATATACACTACGGACTATGGCCATAGTAAACAGCTAGCCTGTCGTAATGAACGTTTAAACTCAGAATTTGATGACTTAGGGATGCGAACTACGACGTCGTTCAACCTACTTAGAAATGTGTAAGGACCATCCCAAGGTGACTGCAGTTTAGGAGAGGGTCCTTTCCGTCGAATAGGATTCCACAACCACCCCTTGTCTCCATGGTTGAATCGATGTCCTGTAGCTCTCGTGTCTTATCGGGTCTTCATTTTCCGTCGCCAAGTTGATTCGCTCTCGTGCAAAATTGTGCCTCACTTCAAACCGTGCCTTAGGATCTTAGATGTACTTACTCCTCGGGCGATGAAGGCGCATCCGGAGGGCGACCAAGCGAGAAATCACAAGAAAAGCGAAGGTCACAACCGAACAGCAACTGAGATGGGGGAATAGCCAGTAGTCTCGTGGGCAGCACTGCGAAAACCAGTAAAAATAGAGGTAACTTGTCTCAGTCCTGTTCGTTTCTGGGAAACACCAACGAGATGTTAAGAATGGTTAAATTAAACTTCTTTCCCATATCGTGTGACTGGGGATGTGAAGGTGCCGTTTGAACTTTGTCGGTGCCTAGTACCTTGCAGAGTTCTTTAATTACAACCGAAGTAAAATTCTTCCTTGATCGGAATGTAACTCAATAGGCACTCCGAATCTGGAAATCCAATGCTGTATCAGCCTCTTGATCAGGAACAGGATACACTTCAGGCTACCTGGTGAAGTAATCAATGACAACGAGGATGTACTTGTTGCCTTCAGCAGTTTGTGGCAGAGGTCCCAGAATGTCAAAGGCGTTTCCGCATTGTAACGTTGCAGCTTCCTTCGACTATGTTTCTTCGGTCTTTTCCGACCCGCACAGGCTTCGCAAGACTGGCACCACTTTTGCACATCAGCCCTTGCATTACGCCAGTAGAAGCGCTCTCGAACTTTATGCAAAGTCTTCATTATTCCGAAGTTGCCTCTTGCTGGACTGCTATGTAATTCTTTAAGGACGTCTGGGATCTTAGAAGTATCAGCAGCCATTGGAATGTCGTCCCATCATCCGATTCGATCTTTCGGTACAAGACGCCTTTTCGAATAAGAAGTGAATCCCAGTGGGCCCACTATTGTTGTATCATTTGACTATACTATAGATCGAAATGTCCTGTCAAGTAGATTTTATGCTTGAAGATTCCTTTAAATTAACTATGGGTAGAATGTCGCTGTCTTCCATCTAGTCTTTCCTGACTTCTTCATCACTCCATGAGTCAGACGATGTTGAAGTCGTAACTTCAGGTACGACCGGATTAAGTAGGCTGTATTTCGTTTTGTTCAACTTTTTTTTTCCCTGGAACAATATCCGCAGCTTTCTGAGCACGGTCTTCTAAACAGAACATTGGCATTTACGTATGATGATTCCTTTCGATGACAAATAATTATGTCCTGAAAGGCAGAATGCAGTTTGTTAAAGGTCCAAGGCCAAATTATATTTTCGTAGAAAATCTAATCCAAGTATGCAAGGATCTGTAATATCAGCCTCATATTCCGTGTGATGGTAGGCGGCAATACCAAACGCGATGTTAACGTTTAATTTTCCATCGATGTCGATATTCTCCCCGGACACATCTGGAGGGTAACGCAGGCCGTTGTCCAGATCAGTTTACCTTTCAATTGTTGAACCAAATCTTTTCGAATGATGGTAACATTGACTCCTGTATCGATGGTCATACTGCAAGGAACTCCATTGATATGCCTCATGATGAAAAGCCTATTACTGCCATCACTCAATGCAGAAATCAGAAGCACTTTGAAATGCGCCTTCTCCATATCTGCGGGAATCCGCTTTGCCATGGCCACTAATTTCTTTTCTGCATCCTTGTACAGACCGGTCTTAGTTTTCTTACCCTGGGGTGTTACAATTGTTTCGTGCATAACCTTCAGAACCGCAGTTCCCGCACTTTAGGGTCGGTTTCTTGGCACTTCTATTCTGTCTCAAGGCAATGGCTTGTCTGATTAAATCGTCTAGACAAAGAGTCACTTGATACACTGGCTGTTGGACTTCAGCAGCTTTGATTGGGTGGCAGTATCTTGAGCGCTTTTTAAATTCTTGACATCTGCCATTCGCAGAGCTTTCTGTATTTCATGATCCCGGATGCCATCGATGAAGAACTGTAGGGACAGAATTTTACTTGTTTTTGTCATGCTTTCCGAAAAGGCGAGACAGCCTTTTAACAGCAGGGAAAACTCCTGAAGTGTTCCCGTGGGAATCTGCTGACGGGATTTTGATTGAAGCCCTCTATAGTTTTTTAAAAATTTCTCCCCAAAGGCAGCTCCAACGCGCCGGACAGGGCTTCGAAATCAACCCTCTGGTTTTCAGGAAGAGTTTGAAGGATATCTGCTGCGTTTGCTCTTAATGAAGCGGCGAGATAGTTCCGGAATATCATCCATTTGCGTTTGTCATTATCGAGAACTGCGTTTTGTACACTTGCCAGGAGGTCTTTCCATCATATGTGGATACCTTTACAGGGGGCCGGGTCGACGTATGCTCGAATTTAAAGCTGTTAGATTTGTGACCAGCTGTCGCTATGGATTTCTTCAGGTCTTCAAATTCCTTGGAGACAGCAACAGAAACCCTGCCATCAGTTTTGTTGTTAGACGGCAGAAACTCTTTCTTGAATTTCTCCAACTTTTTCTTCAACCGTGCCTGTTCTGCCTCCCATGGCTCGAATTTGTTTTCTATTATGGCAGTAATTACAATTTTAATTTCTTCACGAATAACTTCCATTTTTCTTGGCCAGCTTTTATCTCTTCTTTGAATGAAGCAAAGGCTGCCACCAACTGTCTTAATTGCTCTTTATCGCTCTTGCCACTGGTATTCTATCCCACTTCTGACACCAAAAATTGCGTGCTAGGGGTTCGTAATAGATTGAATGCACACACATCCGATGACAGGTTGATATACTTCATTTTATCAAAATGAATTCTGGAACCATCCACAAAAATAATCGTAAAAATCTTCACAGTATCACAGGGTACAATGAGTAGTTACACTCCAAACTACTAAGAACGTTAAACACAACGCAATGCAAAACGCATCTAAAGAGAAAAGCTAACCCGGAAATATCTCTGCACTCCGAATTCACGCTGAACTAACAACTCAGAGGAGATGCTTTCTCCGGTCTTATATAGTTTACACCCAACCGCCCAGATATTTCTAGTAGTTTTTGCTTCTGGAGATTACTGGAAGGCATATGAGGGTCGAATATGGTCACAGAACATCAATTATATATCCTTTACGGTTACAAAAAGATCTGTCCAAAATGTCGCCAATTCGCTAGAACCGTTGCCAGCTTGGCGATATCTCGCCACATTAGCGAGATAGCCATTTACTCAGTGTTAAATAAACTTGCCCCTGTATTCTTACTTTTCCGTTATATTATTGCCTCTCTGCATTTTCATGTTACCTTATACAGAAGAATACAATTTCACATGTAATCATCTATCTACGCAAAAAATTTGTAACAATATAGCAGAATTTCTAATCGCTGAAATTAATTTTTCAGATCCCTGATATAAGCCATCCGCAGAATATTTTCGGGAGAGAAACATTGAAATAATTAAATTAATAAACTTTTATTTAATTTTTTAATTGGGAGTTCACATGTAGATTACAGAAAACGGTATTGCATCAACAAAAAACACATGTATTATGCATATGCTTTATCATCAATACAGGACGCATTTTTTACTCAATTTCCCTTAACCAGTGAGATGATCATATGCGACATCCTCCTCCCACAATGCGTATAGCTCTGTGCTCTCATTCTTAAAATACCATAATCCGATTCATGATATATACATAAAATTGCATAATTTCAACTACAGTGCACCTGTATACTTATTCAGTTAAATGTTCAGTGCTTTCACACATTCATGTAGAGCATGCGCACGGTGACATCACTCAAAATCTGTGCTGATATCAGAAATATGAACTCGTGGATAAGGCTTCCTTATTGTGGTAAGAAAACTGTTGACCAAAATAATGTAAGAACGCATCAGATCTCTGATGTTATCGCTCATTAAATGACACACTTTTAAACAAGATGGTTATTATCAAAATTAGATTAGATTATGCTATCTGTATAGAGAAGATAAACTATATTTATATCTTCTAAAAGCATTATGATAGTATTATACCACTCGCCTAGATAATACAAAGATTTTTCTAACGAATTATAATGGGTGTCTTCTACCTCCTCAGGAACACATTCCTAATATAAATAATTTGGATTATCGATCAGAATTAATAGCGTTTCTTAAGGTCAATCATGCTCGTGTATCTGTTTTTTTCTTTTAAATGGCGATACAAGATTTTTGTTCTAAATTTAGAATGAGATTCCTAAATGATACTCTTTTTTATAAAAGTGCGGCTACACGAATCCTTGTTCGAGGTGCTATGATTAATGCAATAAAAAATCCATAAATTAAAATTTAACTAAACGGTTAACTGATTGCTTACTTCGATAACATTCAACAAGTTTTCCAAGGATCATACGCTACCTACAAATTCCAAGAAGTACACTATCTACTTAGAAATGGATAGTATTTGGACACTTATTGGTAGTCCAATAAGGATTATTCTTTTACAATTTTTTATCAAAGATAAAAATGAAAAAAAAAATTATTCATATTCAGTATATGGTAGGGCCGCCACTAGCGGCAATTACAGTGTCAACCCGTCGGGGCATGACATCCGTAAGTCCTTGTATGACAGCTATTCGTATTTTCTTCCACTCAGCTTAGAAAAGACATGCAAGTTCCTTCACCGATGATGGACAGCTATTGCACCGCTTAATTCGGCGATCCAAATCGCCCAAGAGGTTCCCGACAGGGTTCAGGTCTAGGCAGGCTAGTCCATTCGGTTAAGCCCATTGTCACCATACGATTCCAGGTGGACCTCGCAACATGCCAGCTGGCGTTGTCATCTTGAAAGTAACGTGGGTCCAATCCATAAAACTGCAACAACGTAGGAAACACACTGTCATCCAAAATAGTGCACTAGGCGTCGACGTTGAGCTTACCATGAATTTGCACTTTAATAATTAGCTGTTATATATGTAAATCATTAATGCTATATATCTGCCGAATCTCGTTGTAAAGTGGGGACAGAAAGTAAATTACACTCAATTTCTGAACATTCTGGGAGAGGGAAAATGGAACTGTTATAATGCAATCAATAACTAAAGATTTATTTTTCATGCCAATTTCTTGAACCCATTTCTTCTACAATTGCAGTTTTTGTTCTTTCACTTGATTATTTCTTAGCGATTTTACTACCGAAAAATTTTTTTATAAAAAAGCTGCAGCAAGATCCGATGCATTCAGTGGCAAGTTGTGCTCAAGTAAAATGGTAGAGAACAAGCATTCTGCATTAATAATTTTTTGGTCCTTTGGTTCCACAGAAAAAATTTTTCCCAGTACAACTCACATTAACCTTGTGTACGCACATGCTTAAGAACATTGGTCCTTCCACAGTGCGAAATCGAAAAATCAGTGACAAACGGTACATATTGCAATATTACATTTCCTTTACCAATTAATAATAGAAGGAAAATCATATGTGTACGATTTTTGAAAAGTACCTGAGTATTTTATATTTTTCGCAGACGTAACTAAGATAAAATATCGCAGTCTCTTAAACAGTTTCTGGGGAGCACATGAGACTTACGCTGCTCACTGGCGAGACGAAACAAATAAACAACCTCGATCTTGCTTTGTGCTCATTGGCTTATATGCTGATGACCCGCGGCGACACTCGATTCTCATTGGAGAAGTGAAACACAATGCTTTCGGACACGTGTTTTGGACTCACACACGAAGCATAAACGTGCCACATATCGCTGATGAAACGAATTCGGTTTTCTTTTATATGTATCTAGAGAAACGAACAAACGCTTTAAAACACCAAAAAAATCACTTTTTTAAGTGCAAATAACGAAATGTTAAACTAAGCTACATAAAAACCGTGAGAAATGTTAAAAATACCAGAAAGTCGGGAGAAATTACGTCAGCGGGAGTATGGTTGGAAATCGGGAGAGTTGGCAACTCTGTATTGTATCGGGAAGATTCGAAAGGCGTACGATAAAAGTCGCTGGAATGTTTCTTGATTCAGCTTTCCGCGAACAAAGGTGAAGATAAGCTAGAGGTCCTTTATCATCACGATTCAGGGTATTTTAAAACCACGAAGTGCAGACGATCTATCAGAATGCTTATATAATACATATCTATAAACAACTGATTTATTCATGGAAAAGCCCAGCATAAATCACATGAGCACCATTGTAAAGTATTTTCTAACCTAAAAATGATCTCAGGAGAACAGGAGTGTCCATAATTTAATATAGTCAATGTCCCACTCTACCACGCTTGTCAGCAAGAAACAAAGAAATCTCATTTCATCAGACCAAGCTACTCTTAACATCACTATTATTCTGTCCAATTCCATTACCTTTGGTCCTATTCCAGTCATTAAGCTATGTTAATATATGCAAGCAGCAGGATATAAGAAAGCTTATCTCATTAAACATAATGGCAGTGGTAACTGCTGCCCCATTTCAGAAATCTTAAAAGCCACTAAAGAGCATAAATCAAACAATTTCAAATAATTCAGAATATTAATGTGATACTTATGTGAATATTAATGTGTATATATATATATATACGGATACACACATATTTCCAAACAAATTCATTCGGCAAGCAAAAAGTGTTTATTTTTTAATTTATCAAAATTAATTTTTTCACCGTACTATTTCACACAGCTAAGTTCAACATTTAAAAAAGTGATTGCTCAGCTTGCTTTTTTTTGAGGGGGGGGGGGGGGGAATATTTTCTGGGAACTGTTGCATTTATATTTTTCTTTGATAGCAATTGAAAGTTCAGTACGGTGAGATATTTTGATGTAAAGATTGGATTTTTCACTTAACACTTTAAAAAAGTAGCAAATAAGAACTTGAAATATTCTTGTTAACAGGCGTTAGAGATGAACTGCTAACAGTAAGAGGTTGATTCATTGGGAAAAAATTCAAAAGCATTTAGTCAGTTTCCCAGCCATTCAATAAATTATCATTAAATCCTTATCTATAAGTTGATTCATTGGGAAAAAATTTCTAAAGCATTTAGTTTCCCAGCCATTCAATAAATTATCCTTATCCATAAAGTCTTGAAAGGAACCTCTCAAAAATAAATAATATTTCACAGCTGCGCAGCATTTAGGCTATCAAGATTCAAGAATGTTCTACATTTTGTCATAATATTATCCATACGATTAAATGCACTTCCAACAACGGATTCATAAAAGCAACTTAAAACAGACTTTATTTGTGAATACTAGTATTTCTGTGTTCCATTTTCTTTTACGACTAAATATTTCAGAACACAAGTTTACAGTATCACATATTTGCATATAAGACAAACAACAAAAATAGGTTTTCTGTCTTTGCTCTAACAAGAAGTTCTTGTTGAACTTTATATATCCTAAAAGTTTTTAATTTATGTAATCTCTGAATGATTTACCTGTTCTAAAAGAATTTTGAGAAGGATAAGTATATGTTTATCAATACGGAATACCAATTATATCTGGACTACAATCAAACCTGCACGATGAGTAGTCCTTTACGTACAATAAGAGTTTGGTCTGCATTGAAATATGTAGGTATTTTAGATTTTTACCATTCACAACAATAATTGAAAATACAGTCTATTCATAGGTTTATATGTGTGCAGACACAGTTAATACTCATGACTAACAGCCCGAACACATTACTTGCACTACCTCCTTTCTATCATCTATTATCCAACCATACTCAAAATCAACAATTAATGTGAATTTATGTCCAATAGGCATCTATTCTGAAATGAATATTGGGTTTGTAGATAAATAGTATGCTATACATACAAGCTCAACTATTACACGAAATTTTTTAATGAATTCATCAAACAGAGAGTTAGTTCTACTATAACTTCCATTTCCATGACTTTTGGTTTCTCTGTGTATAATAATTTGCATACTTTGATAAATATCTATAAGTATTTGCTAAGAAATGTTTTCTTGGTACTTCCTTATTAAAGCTGCCTTACCTAGTCTTACCTTAATGTCTAGAAACATTTAAGATTTACACCTTTCCCTATCTTTTTTGGGCCAATGGAACTAGAGACTCATAACAGCTGCCAGAACAACTGCAACTAACCATGAAATGGCACAAATTAAAAGAAAAAAAATTCAATTTAGAAAATGCTGTCGTTCCCTTAAGCAATCTGTTCTTTAAATTTATTTACACATTACTGTAAGACAAAAAAACAGAAATTTTTAGAACTTGCTAAAAATTGTCTTGCAATCCATACATTGAGAACTTCTCAACACAAAATAATGTAAATTTACTTAGGAAATTACAGCAAAACATAAAATGAAATCAACACTACAGTTGTAAGCACAAACAAAATATATAATTTTTCATACAAAAAGAAAATACAGATCTAGGGTAAATTTCTAGCATATTCTGAAAGCTTACAGAGTGTATGAAAGAAAAATACATGAGGTCAACACTGGCAACTAGATAGGCAGATGCAGAAATTAACGACTTTCCCACATTAAATATAAGAGTAATCTCAAAAGTAATGTCTCCTATTTTTTTGAAATACCAACAAACATTTATTTTTTAATGTCTATATAATTTTTTCTACATAATTGCCATTTGAGTCTAGGCATTTTTGTAGGTGCTGCGGTCAATTTTTGTATGCCCGTGTCTCAAACCAGTTCCTCACCACGGCACTAAACCAAAACACGGAGATCATCCAGAGTGATCTGCCGATCTTCACGCATAGTTTTGAAATATTTCAAGATGCAAAAAACTTTAGTAACTTACCATTCTAAAAAGATTTAATTTGTAACAGTGTTGAAAAATATTAATTTAAGCTAATTGCTTCTAATTTGACCAACTGTTCATCTGGTTTCTTATTTAAACTCTTATTATAAAGTATTTTCTGTTTTGAATCAAAACAGGTTTATCATTAATTAATTTGTTCTTATTTGGCATTTACTTTTGATTTATTTCATGAATTTAGAATTATCCAGATATATTTTTTAAATAATTGAAAATTTTTTCGCTAAAATTTGAAAAAGACCAAAGAATTTTCAACTATTTGTCATATCATTTTTATTATCTCATTTGATTAAGCTTCCCCCTCAATTTTAATTTTATTACTATATCTTGATTATTTAATTTTCCAGCATACTGGTAACTTTAGTATACATAGTATAGTCTTAATATAGAAATTTCTAAACACCTGTTTATATATATGTTGTATTGTTTTAAAATTATCACAGCACACAATTAGATTAAAAGGTTTTTTAATTTTTTTTTCACCTGAAAATTTACAAAAATCTTTTTTAGAAAATCATATGAAGTATAAAAGTAGTCACACAAAATATCTCAATAATTTGCAACATAAGAGTGGAAATAAATCAAAAACCTAATAAATGACAAAAGGCACAAAAGCTTCAAGCCCTAATCATTGCTTTTAAGCTAAAGTACTACCACTCATTTCTTAAATTTTCACGGTTTTTTTACTTATTTCCAAACTTAGTTTAAACAAAATTGTTAACAGAAATAAATAAATAACAGATTCAATCTTCACTCCTGATTTAACAAATATCAATATAACCCAAATTTATTAGAAAATAAGGATTTTAAAGTACAAGGAACATGAAATTTTTAAAAAATAACTTTATTCAGTGGGGAAGGGGGGAGTTCCAATTTACATATCAATTCAAATTTTAATATAAAATTTCACATTTCAAGTGAAAAATTTAAGCATAAAGTATTTTATATAAGTTTTCGAGGCATATTCACCTAAGTGAAGAACATGCTTTAACACTATAATCAAATGCAAATCCTCTTTTCCCTATGAACGATTAAATGATGTACTTCAAGCAAATAAATTTGTTGCTATGACTGCAGACCATACTTAAATTGTGTATTTTAATAGCAATAGCATTCCAAGGGATTTCAAAATATTAATCTATGATTCAATAGAAATATAACTTGAAGCTCCCAGACCTTTCATTATTAATCACGATCATTTTGCAAAGACAAATCCACCAAAAGAAGCATGCAGTACAGTACATAAAAATGCAGCTTGAATACTAGGCTATTTTGTTCCAATAGTATCCATATAAATCCACCACTCTATATTTGCATTAATTCTGCTCTACATAAAAGACAAAATATTTCAAAATACAATAATAAAAAAATCCCATCCAAAGTATCACATCAAGAAATCTCTTCCAGTTCGATTTCTTGTATATCAAACATGTAATGGCACATATCTTTTTTCGTCACAGTAACAGCATGCACATAAATTAATATAGAATAAAAAGAATGATTTTAAATAAGAACACAAAACTTGCTAAGTAGTAATTAAAATTATACAATTTGACATAATGTTATGAATAATTTCACTGCAAACATTTTTTTCAGCTACAAACTCAGAAAATATTAGGATATTAACAATATGCCAGAAAAGCATTGAATTAAAAAGTGTAGATATATAAAAAATGTAAATATGAAATTATACTGAAAATTTAAAAGTATCAATAACAACACATTTTGTCTGAATATGAAAGAAAATTCTGAACTTAAAATAATATCAATTTTAAATAAGGTTCAGTTTTTTTTTAAGTTAGATATGAACTAAACCCTATTAATGCATTTACTGAAAACGGTAAAAATCAAAACCAGTCATGATAACATATGTATATATGTGTTTAACTATAAAAAGGACAAGGAAAATATAAATATTAAATGAACGGCATTAGTATATGAGATATAAACAACTTGCAGCTGTTTCTCCTTTTTTACCTAATATTTTACTGGAATAGTAAATAACTTAGTAGAGTTATTATTTTATTTGGAAAGAAGGAAAAAAATAAGTTTGCCAGACATTTATCTAATATTTTTACTGCTAAGTTACAGAAAATTTTTATACATGCTGTTTTCTGCTCCACAGCACATACAAACATATTTAACTGAAGCACCATTTGAGCAAAGGAATCTGTTATATAAAGCCATGCAAACACTGTCTTTGGAACTTTTGCTTTTGGCAGTGGATATCACTGAAAGTCTCTTTCTTTCCAGCAGATCAAATTAAGTTCAAGGAGACAGTACAAAGAGTCTAAAACCAGATCCTTCTTTACTTTGCCCTCTACTCACAGCTGAAATTAAGAATCAAGTCACTAAATATAATAATGAAAAAACACCTTAAAATACACAAAATACATTCAAAGAATTTCTTAAAGCAACTTATTTCATTTATCCTTAATTTTTCAAATGGCAAAGGCCACTTCATCAAATATTGCAGCTTATTTCCACTTTGCTTATCTTACCTTGTCCTAAATATTTTTTTTTCTTTTGAGAATCTATATCTTTAAGATTATTATGAAAATAAACTATAAATTACAACAAATTCTGCAATACTATTACATTCACTTAGTATCTCAAAAAGGCCACTCAAAGTGTTATACCATTTCTACAGTATTTTCCTCTAAATAATTTATGTTACATATTTCAGTATTCATATACACTTATATATTTCAAATCACAATTAACTAGTGGTTCCCAAAATATGGGTTGTGATTCATCTGTCGATCACAAAACAATTTTCATGTGACACAAAAAGTTTTGAAATACTCTTTTTCCTATAAAAATTATACAATCACAAAATTTTTACAAGAAGCATACTTTTAGAATTCTAAATACAGTGTTGCCACACATTTTTCTATGTTTTTCAGACTTTTCTCAAGTTCATCATATCAATGTTTTCTTAACAAAGTGACCTACTTTCCCGTCCCTCAATTTTATTACCAAATATCTTTTCTTCACATTTACACCACATAAAATTCAGCATTTAACAGTAAAACCACAAAATGTTTAAAAACAGCCTATCTTCAGAATTTTTCAGGGTCTTAAGTGTTGCTATAATTTTTTTTTTCATTTGCTATATTATTTCTTTAAAAGTAATACACGGCAATAACATTTGGTCTAACATCCCTTTTATTTGTCTTGCTATAGTTTTATATATATATATATATATATATATTTGCTATAATAGGTGACACTAAGCACAGATATTATCTTTTCCTGAAAAAAAAAGAAAAGAAAGAAAGAAAAGAAAAATTATTGTCTTCCTCCTTCGATTTTATAAGTAGCAGTTTCATTAGCTGTCAAAACAACCATAAAACATAACAGGAAAATTTTGTATTTTTGTTGACAGTATACAAAAAGTGACTACTTATTCTACACATCTCCAGGTTGCAAAGGTGCATTTTCCTCCACTATTTAGAACCAAAATATTATTAAGAATGATTATTCCTCTATTTAAAAAGTGTTTGGAAAAATGTTCACAGAGCTAGTTTCTATTTGAATACCTAATCACCATCACAGTAATATCAATCAGAACATACACACTCACTCCAGCACTTAAGGAAGTCTTGGTAGAATACAGATGCTCTCCATTTTACAATATTCATGCATACGAACGAACATATTCTCGGAATTTTTTCTTGCGTTTTTGGAAAACTAAGTCAAGAATTCTAAGAAGTTTGTCAAAATAAAGTCTACTGCGCACAGTGCCATAAAGCACCGTCTTATTTAAGATGGAAGAAAGAGAAAGCTTGTTTAGATAAATTTAGACTTTATTTTTTAAGAAAGGAGCACAGAAATCAGTGTTGTTGGCTTATCCAGGATGACAACTCCTTTCATCTCCCATACAGCCTCCTTATCACAAATGCCCCTTTAACCGTTGATAAGTATTCAGAAGACAAGTCGCACGTTAACTCATTCCTGCCCATGTAAAAATCTACTAGCCTCATTCTCACCCCATCCATACATGCATCAAAGACAAACATCCAAGGTATTTTCTATGAATTCTTTATTTCAGTTTTTTATTTTTTATAATATAGTGCATTTAAAAGTTAGAACATATTATTTATTTGTTTTGGTATTTATAATAGTTTGTCAGTATTTATAGCGCTTATCTCACAAACATCGAAAAAAATTCATGGAATGAACGATCATTTGGAATGTAACTGATTCATAAGGTAGGGAATGTCAGTATCTGTCATAAATTGACACATCAATTTTGCATACCTTAAATTCTCTGAAAATATATGTGAAAAATTTAGCAAATAAACTGGATGGGACATGAAACTTGATTGTTATCATGCATTAATAATTTTTTTAATATTTTTTTTTTAAAAAAAAAAAAAAAAAAAAGAGGGGGGCAAGAAGAAATTCAATCACTGATTCCCATAATGGGTAGCAATATAAAAATAAGCAGTTGCCACAATTAAGAAAAAAAGAAAATACAGTAAACTATATGTTCATGGCACTTTTGATACTACTATGCAAATGGTAACATTAAATGATAAGAAAATAAAGCGCTAAAAATATCACTGCAATTTATTAAATTGAAGTAGAATTACAGAATCAAACACATTTTTGCAGGATTTTAATTAAATTCCCAGCAACTGTTATGCATTTTTGCTAATATTCAGACAAAATGGACAGTTTATAATTCAATTAAGCGTTTGTTTCATCTGAACAACAAGAAGAATACAATAAACATCTGAACAATAGCATTAACCATAATTATTCTATTCAATATTTTATCATGGTAAAATACAAGTTATTTGCTACTGTCTTAACATTTACGGTCAAATAATTCTTGGGGGGGAGGGTCTGGTGTGGACACTACATGATTTCCTTGTCCGGCTTATTAAATTATACACATTTTTTGCTGCATTTCATTTAGGCTTATTTTCTTGAATTTCATTAGAGATATATTCTTATTCAATAATTCAGTTCTCACTCTGTGGCAAGGCAAAAATACATAAAACTCAAAACAGTTTCATTAAAAATTGTAAAATACAGAAAAGCATAAAACATCAAATGCAGTTATTTTTTTTTTCAATTAAAATTAGAGCTTTGATGCAAAACAACCAATTCAGCCAGTGAGCAAGAAGGCAGATTTTTTGTTGCACAAAAATGAAAAGTTTACATTTGGTCTAATCGGCTAAAAGACAGTGAAAGTGCAGAAAGTGAATTCACTACTCTACTATGAATTTCATATGTAAACAAATAGCGGCTTTGTTAGACTTAATAGAACTTTAACAACCTATAAATTGTTGGTAATTCTACAACCACTGCATGCAGATGAACTGAAAGCATAAAAACTTTTAACTGAAACATAAACAGAACAACATATTTCAATCACTTTTAAAGCAGAAAATGCACAATTTACCAACATATATGAACAAAAAACTGAATTCACCAAGACGGGTAACAGAGTAGGTGTAATATAAACTCATTGTCATAAAAATTTGCACACCAAAAAATAATTGTGGGATCATAACGAAACTTGGAATGAAGATATATGTCGGGTAGATATACAAATGATTAGAAATACAATGTGATTGTGCATTGTGTAATGCCGCTAGAGGGCGTTGAACTTCATTCTCCTTGGAGTATAAAACAGGTATGCAGTGCTTGTTTGAGTGTACTTAATCTTTTACTAAGGAAATGCTGAGGTAGACATGCCGTTACGCCGCCATCAAAGCCAATGTCAGCAGCTCTCAAGAGTTTGAGAGGGGAAGAATCATTGGGATGATGGAAGCTGGGTGGTCAGCTCGGCAAGTAGCTCATCAGATAGGCCATTCCGATTTTACTGTGGGGAGGTGTTGGAAATAGTGGACAGAAGAGATGTCATTTACACAGCAACCAGGCTCAGGATGCCCTCGACAGACCAGTCATCTAGAAGACCGTCACATCATACACATGCATGGGTAGAGCCAACTGCCCCACTGGCCACTATCCAGACATAGGCAGCAGCTTCATTGCGGGCCCCTGTGTCTTCACTAACCATCGCAAGGCGCCTGGTTGAAGGACATCTGGTATCGTGGCGCCCATTACGTGTGCTGCCAATGACACCCACCCACCGACGCCTCGGTTTGGAGTGGTGTCGCACACGACAGGATTGAACTTTAACGGAATGGAACCGGGTCGTCTTCAGTGACGAATCTAGATTCAATTTGACCAGTGATGACAATCGTGTTCGTGTGTAGAGGCCCTGTGGTGAACGTCTCAATCCTGCCTTCGCTTTGCAGAGACACACCATTCCCACAGTTGGTGTGATGGTTATGTGGTGGCACTGCTTACGATACACGGTCACCCCTAATATTGATCCATGGCACAATGACAGGCCAGCAGTATGTCCATGACATCCTTCAGCCACATGTGTTGCCACTCATGGAAGGTAAAGGTTTCAACAAGATAATGCTCAGCCACACACAGCACGGATCTCACAAGACTGCCTACACATTAACAACTTTACTTGGTCTGCTCGATCCCCAAATTTGTCACCAATCGAGCATATACGGGATCATTTGGGACGGTAAGTTGGATAGCTTATGAGATTGGCCAAACTAGAGGGGCATTTACAGCAACTGTGGAACGAGATGTCTCAGGATACCATACAGAACTTGTATGCCTCAATGCCCACTCGTATCGCATTGTGCATTTGCGCTAGAGGTGGTCCAACAGAGTACTAAAACGTACTTCACGTGTACTTTTTTCTGCAATAAATTATTCTTTTTTTCTTTGATTTTCTAATCACTTACTTATATCAAAGTAGTACCTACATATGTAAAATTTCGTTTCATTCTGACAACTCTTTTTCTGAAGTGCAAATTATGGCAAAGAGTATGTATATATATACTTTATATATAGTGTATATATATATATATACTTTTGATGTGGCAGATTGCAACCAAAAAGGGAGAGGTACAACTATGTGCTATAGCAGTCCCATATACAAAATTTCAACGTTCTGAAGTTCCTCATTTCTCAATTATGCAAGATATATATATATATACACCTATGTACAGACATTAAAAAAAAACTGAATCCATTTTAAATTCATTTTTCAATCTATTTTGGGAAAAAGATTCCTTTACTTTGTCCGTATGTACAGAAGTCACTCAAGCAGATTCAGGAGTCATGAAAATGGATATTCTTGTTGAAATAGGATACCTGAATTTTTTTGCAATCACAATACTTCCTTGACTTCATACAAGGAAGTAAAAATAAAGATTTGGTAGTCATATAAAGGAAGACAAAATATTTCATTATTTTCTTCCCCCAACATGACCGAAATCCTTCAGAAGATATTAAGAATTACAACAGATAAGTGCTTGCAGTAATGAATATATTGTCCATCTAGTTAGAGAATGTTTTCATACACACATTTCTACAAATACATATTCATATTTTATATATAGCAAACGGAAGGAGAAATAAAAAATGGAAAGTTTCAGTGAGGTATTGAAAAACGGTTTGAAAATACCATTTCTTAAGTTATTACAATATAATTTTTTTAATGTTTACATTAAAGACTTGAGATAATAGTTGTTACATGCCTAGAAATTAGAAAAAAATATATTTCTGCCTTATCCAATACTGGAACCTTTGGCAGTTTAAAAAATGTTAACTTGCAAATAAAAGATTTAATCAATATTACTCAATAAAATTCAACTTTTATTATGCAGAAAGCGATAAACTGAAGACATACCTCATTGCTGCATAATTTTCACATATTTATTTTAAAATAAAATCATTAATCACACAGCTGTTTTGAACAATAAAGAGATAAAAGTATTCTCAATTTTTTTTAATTATAACAGGACTTTAAAAACAATTCTTTGTATAAGCTTTCTACATATTAGATCTAATGTTTATATATATATATATATATATTTTTACTAGGATTATGCGAATTTGAGTGACACTTCATAGGAATATAAAAATTGTCGTTCAGCCACTACTTGAAATTTAAAACCTTTTTATTCTAGAGGTTCTATTGCACAGTTCTTTGTTTGAATGGTGGTTGACGTCACTTGGCCATGGAATGTTCTGTGGACTGACGAAGCACTGCATTTCACCCTTATAGAACCCTTCTGATAATGTTCAAGTTCTACGAAATCCCAGCATTTCATGTAACAATATAAAAAAATCCTATTATTTCAGTTGTTTATTAAAAAAAAATTCACTTACATTCTAAATAAAATTAAGTATAGATAAATAATAAATTTCTTTAGTACAACAATAATCTGAAAGCTGCACCTCTCTTTTTTTTTTTTTTT